>VZRX01017789.1:5578-56765 GCA_013398075.1 Notiomystis cincta | reverse complement strand
TTTTTTTTTTTTTTTTTTAGCACCTAACACAGAGAACTTGTAATAGACAATGCAGCAAAAATTATTTGCCTAAACCATAAATGGCAACTTACCCTCAAGAAGGCGTCAAGTTCCTCGCAGTTCATTTTGCCCCCCTTTGTAATTGTCATGTTCTTGGAGTGGCTGGGCTGTTTGCTGTGGAGAAAGAGAGCTCTCCTTATAGCTCCCTTCTGCTTCAGTTTATCCAACAGCAGCTCCACCTGGAAATCTGGCCAAGCCACAGCGTTTGGGTTAGGGATGTTCCATTCCATTAAACACAGTGCAGGTTGCCCTCAGAAATGGAGCTGAACACTGATTTCAGCTACAACAAAAATCTGGTCTTGCTGCTCTTAAGACTTCCAGTTCTTTCCATGTAAAAGCTGTCACTACATTAGTTCTCAAGTACTGTTGCTGTCCTAAATTGGACTCTGCTTTTTCCTTAAACACTGAAAATATGTAAGATTACAGATCCATTTATAATTTATAATTGCTGAAGAACTGCAAGAACTAAAGTTAGAATTTTTTTCTCCTAGAAAATTTTAAAGCCATCTTGCAAATAACATTGGTATTTTTAAATATTACTGCTAATCTAATTACTTGAAATATTTGATATAGATAATAAAATCTAAAATATGTAACAGATATTTATATGAGCCTTCCCAGATCACACCACCCCTGTACATGCCATAGAAAATAAAGGAAAGATTTTGCAATCAGTAGATAAAACCTGATTGCAGCAGCCTGCTTGCCACACTACAAAATCTCTCTGAAACAACTTAAAAATCTGTTTGAAACAATGTTTTCATGGTTCTGATCTGAGAATCTGATAAAAAAAAGTCAGTGATATCAATTAGAAAGTCATGACCTCAACAGGATGTGGCAAGTCCCCTGTGGCTTGTCTGTATCTCTCAGGCCTAACAATACACATATACTTGAATATTCTTGTCTAAAACTCCCCTCATGAGGGTTACCCTAAATTCTGTAAAATACAAAGGGCTTTCCAAGACTAGTTAACCACATGGTTGAAGATATGCTTAAATCTCAGGTATGGTCAAATGTCACTGACTTCTACACTACTACAGCCAAAAAAACCTGCTGAGGAGTCACACAAATGTACATGGCCACCCAAGTGTGCTGCAAAGGGCACCCAGCTGTTTCAGTCACCAAAATAACAATGACCAGTGCCCATGTCTGCAAACAATATAACAAGACTTCGAATTTTTAAATGAGCAGAACTTACTGAGTGAGTTCGGGAGCTTTCCTTTGCCATCAGCTTTTAAGCAGAACTTTACTTTGAAGCTGTTTGAGAGGAAAAACAAAAATTAATTTCACACACTTTTTCTCTCATTTTCTTCTAAAATTCCTCACTGTTTATTTCTGTTCAGATGTATCCTTTTTTGAGACTAGCTCATTCCCCAAAGTGATTTTCTACTGATGGAAGAGAAGCTCTAACCTATTAATAAGTAGACAGAATTACAGGCAATCCAAAGCTTTGGAGTCTTGATTCACTTAGGGATAATCACCTGTGGGCCAGGATGTTTATTCCTGTAATCAAATGGCTCTTATTTTCAAAGTTATCATACTGACCCCAACAAGAAAGTGAGCACTGGACAGAAAAGTTTGGAAATAGCCCAGGAACCAGAAGCAACACCAGTTTACAGAGAGATCATTGTCCACGTGTGTAAGTTAGTGAGTAAAACCACTGAAAATACTGTGTGATGTGCTGACATCTGGGAAAAACCTTACTCTGCTCAACAGGGACAACTGGAAGTCTGTGCAGGTTTTGGGAGTCACTCTGGTATCCACTAAAGACAATGCTGGTCCTCCAACTGCTGTCAGAGAGTTCTTATTTTACATTGTCTGTTCTTTCAGAAAAATCTGTGTTTGATTGTCTTTTTATTTTGTTGACCAGACTTCCTGAGACCTCTCATAATTGGAAGCTTACAAAATTAAAACCCAAGAAGTCCCTCCCCCCAAAGGAAAACAGATACTCTGCTTACCAAGAAACTTTTACATCTCCCAGTGAACAGGCTTTGTTTTCAGGGTTTAGAATGGTTGGATTAACTTCCAGGGCAGCATTTACTCTAATAACTGGTCTAGCCCTGCAAAGAAAACATCCTCTTGAAGAGCACTCAACACCATGTTAGACAATGCCCCCCCATCAAACTGTGCAATATACACAAGCACACAATATTTAGTGAAACCACAAGAAAAACAAATATCCATGGACTAGATGAGGCAAAAGTGGGAAGTTTTCCTTAGCCCTTTCATTTCCATCAGCCACAACATGGACAGCTGTGGAAAGAGGAAGTCCTATCTACTTGTAGCAGACACCAATATATTCTCCCAAAATGAGCAATTTGGGATGAGAATATTGGGATTGGAGTGTAATAGCTGGCAGCTGTTGTGTCAAAATCTAGAAAACTGCCACGCAGAAAGTCTTGAAGACAGCTGATTTATGTTTTCTCCTAACTATCTATTACTGAGAAAGATGAATTTTAGACAGCAGGTGGGTTTACTAAGTGAAAATAGCAGTATAGTGTTTTTTCACCTCCAGAGGTTTGGACAGTGTAGAGGGAGATTTTCAGACTTCCCTGATTCTACTTTCTTTTGTAGCTCCAGAGTTCCACTGAGCTTTCACTCAGGTGCAAGCACAGAGGGACCTTTACCTGTACAGAACAGCTGTGTCAACACCAAAGGCTCCAACAATCAAGTCTAGGAAGAGAGGAGACACATTACACATTACAATTTGCTTTTTAACATATGCTGTTTCTCAGAGGTGGGACTGCTGTTAAGTTACTGCAAAGCTCCATTTCGAGCAGAGGACCTGGATATCCATTTTTGTCCACATCTGTGGCTCCTTTCAGCGAGTACCCAAAGCTGGGGGGCATAGTGCGAGCAGCCCACTGCCCTTCCAGGATCTGGGAGGGGATGGCATTCAGTCCACTTGCTCCTCCATTGTAGATATACACAAGTCCTCTCTTGTCCTCTCCACCATATGGTGCAGCAACTGCAATATCTGAAAACCAAAAGAAAAATCATCAGCATCTCCAGACACAAACTAGAACATATTTGTGCTTCCATCAATAAATAATTTCTGATACTACAGTTTCAATGTGTATCAGTAGGGAGGAAATGCAGCCAGCCTTTAAAATGCTCATCAACATTTATTTGTTTTGTTACTCCTTTTGTTTGTTCTGGGTTGGGTTTTTTTATTATTTTTATTATTGGATGCTGTCACAGGCTTTTATGGGGAGAGGAAGGAAAGAAATAGTTCTACAAACACTTCTGCACTTTAATGACTGACTTACAGTTAAATAATATGGATTTGGGATGCTTTTGATATTACTAAAACAAGCAGAGTTAGTCACTGTTGGTGCCAAACCACAAAACTAAGTGGGACTCTCTTCCCATTTCATTTGCATGCTCGTGTTCCTCCAAAGGGTGGGACACATTAATAATTCTGGAAAATTTAAATCATCATAAACCAATGGTAAATATTAAATTCCAGTCTACCCCAGTCATGGCTTGGCAGCATGCTTTATGGAGAACTTCCAGTTAGTACAGTTATTCTCTCTCTTATACTTAAAAGTACTCTGTTAATGATTAACAAATGGTAATAAACAAGATGCTAATTAGAGTATCCATAAGGACAGCTTTAGAAGTGTAGATATGATCTAATTTCAACATTTCCACAGTCAGTTCAAGGACCTAACATGAAACAATACTTGCAATTACATTTCTCCTTCCTCTTTTCCGAACTTTGAGAAAGTTTGATGAAAAGAATAAGGACTCAAAAGTTTCCTGGTTTGTATTTTTGACTCCTATTAAAAAACTTCATGAAGACAGTAAAAATTCCTATCTTGCACCATACTGTGGTGGAAAGTATTTTAATTAACACTCTTAAAATGAGGCAGAGCAATAAAACCCAAAACAGACTAAATAACAGCAAAGCAATTAAAAAGAGGCAGCTTTTCATATGATTTTCTTGCCTACAATGTATTTCAGATGAGAGTGTGGTGGAATCAAAACATTTTTGGGATAATTTTATCAAATGACTAGAGTTTTGGCTATCAGCTGTCCAAGGTCTTCTATAAATAGTTGCAGTGATATCACACCTTCAGACTGATTCTACATCCTGCTAGCAACTAAAAAGGTCCCTCCCGGTTTCAACTACAGTGTGACTTTATGACTTCATCAAAAATAAATTAGAGCTATCTGGGAATTTGAAGTAACCATCCATTGTAATTTTTGATCTTACAGAAAATATTTAGCTTGCAAGCAGAATGGAAAAAATGAGCATTTTTGGTGGCATTCAAATTCCCAGTACTCTTTAGTCAATACTGGAGTATGATGGACATAACAAAGTGTTCTCCCTAGGATTCCTGGAAATATCCATCCCAACACTACATGATTCTTGCCTGCTTAATTGTTCTTCATTCCTATCAGAAAGTAACAAGAAGCTTGGGCAAGGGGTTTGTGAGTCCAGTTGTGTCAGACTCAAACTTCTCTTCCAGTTACTCAGTCAAGACACTCAGCTCTTGGTACATCTGGCTGTAGCTGCTATGCAATATTTCCACCAAACTCTTCCATTTTGAATAATAAAAAAAATCTACACTTTTCTCAGGAAAATCTTTTTTATACAAACATTTTTAACCAGCAATCTGAAATAAAACCTTTTTTGTCATCATTGTGTTTCTAGAGAGGAAAATCATCTTTAAACAACAGAAAAAGGAAAATTATGTTGAAGATGTCCTAACAGATCCCTGTGGAGAATCAGGTATTTTACTGAAGTTTTTAATGTGGTCATGACTTAGAAAGCAATCAAGTGGTCAGTGTAAGAGCTAAAGCAGTCCATGGTGTCATTTCTAGGGTACAGTCTCTGCTCCATGCACCCATGGAACTCCTGTTCGCATTCCTTGGAGCAGCACACAAGCAGTGAAAGGAGTCTAGACCTCAGTGTCCCACACTCAGTCATGGCTACAGTGCCCAGTGTTTCTGTGCAGAATCCACGTTCACTGTGCTGGCTGGGTTTCCCCTACAGTCAGGAGATCCTGACCAAGAAATGATATCCCACCATTGAAGCCGTCCTGGTCCAGATCCCCCAGGGGAGCGACAGAGCTGCCGAATCTCGCGAAGATCTCAAAACCGTTCAGCTTTGCTGTGTGAAACCCTCCTGAGGCTCGCTGAAGGCAGATGGTTACTTGGCCAACCTCCTGCAGCTTCCCATCTGAGCTTCGATCCATAAAAAGAGGGGCTCCAATAAACAGATCTGTGTAACTGGAGCAAAAAAGGACAAAGTTCTTCAATAGCGCCAAGAAAAGTCCTTCTCTTCGGCACCTGGTAACTCAGCACTGAAGCCAACACTCAGATGAAAGTGAACTATCTTGAAATTCAACTAAAGGCAAATATCTATTGACAAAGTAAGCACAAATTTACTAAAATTTAATGGACTTAAAGCATGTGAATATACACATGTACTTATGTAGATAAATACAAAAATAAACCTATGAATGTTGAAACAAATGTGGAGCGTTAGCAAGAGAGTTTTGCAGATAAACCAGCAGTGAAGAGAGAAATCTAGGTTGTGGGAAAGACCTTTTAATAAAAGCTGATTTTTTTCTCTCCAGAAACAAGTTGGGTGGCATTGGTGAGAAGAGGACACTTACTTGTCCCCGTCGATATCTGTGGCAGCCACTGAGTATCCAAAATAGGCAGCCATCTGGAAAACAGAATTCCAATCAAACCTGTGAGTTGTAGTGATATAAACATAAACAAGTAGTAAACCCATCAGTTACTTTCCCCATTTCCCTTTCGAGATCCAGTCTTTCCTAGTTCTCAAAATAGGCAGCATTTCCTTTATTTAAATAAGATTAGAATTCCCTCAGACTTCATAAAATTTTGCTCTGGCAGTCAAGCCAATAACACAGAGAGTATTATATTATATAGTACCCTAAATACTGTTGTAACGTAGGAAAGGCTTCCTGGTCACCCACCACACTCAGCAAAGCCACACACCTGCTCTCCAGTGAAGTTGTACATGGAAGACATGTTTTTCCCATTGTAAATGGACACCTGCATGTGAACAAATACACATTACAGCTTACCAGCAATAGTCACCTTTTTTTATTTATTGTAAAGTTTATTGTTTCAAATTTTTTACCATGCCCAGAGTTCTTGCTGCTCGTGGGACTCCTGATACAAAGTCTGAAACACAAAGCAAGACACAGATAACAGTCAGGTCCCAAAGCACAGTGACCTTGCTGAATAGAGCAGCTCATTCCTAGCACTTCATGCATTTCCCTGTGCACTGTACCACAGATTTGAAAGATCTGCCCAGCCTATTAACATGATGTTCTTACTGAAGCAAGGGGCTCACCTTCGATGCCATCACCATTGAAGTCTCCAACAGCCACTGAATAACCTGCAGAGACAAGATGAGGCTTTAAAAACCTTATTAAACCTTTCATCTCCCTTTGCACTTTTCACAGTGCACAGTCCTCCTTGCTTCATCTTAAAATGCACTGGTATAAATATTGCCTTGAAGCAGCTTAGACTGTGAAGAGCTCCATGAGTGACTATAATTCATCAGGAACCAGGAATTTCAGATCAGAAGGGGAACATTTTAAAATTATCATCCTGGGAATTGTCCTGGTACATCCTTGCTCTTTTCCTGAGCAGGATTAGACATACATGAAGCAAAATGATGATTTCCCACTTCTCATTGTTTTTCTTCCAAAATATAACTCTTTAACATTTTTATTTTGTTTTGGTAGGTTATTTAGAAACAGCTGCTTTTAAACAACAAACAAACAACCAACAACCACATATATGACTAACTTCTCACATATTTGCCATTCCCATATTCAGCCTGAATCACAGAGCACAGAAAATCATGGAAATATTTCCATTTATTCTGTCATCAGGTGCTTTTTGAGCCAAGCCTATGGCAAAATAACTACAATTCCATCATATATAAATAGCAAAATAACTACAATTCCATCATATATAAATGACCACATTTTCAGGAATGTCACTCTGTTGTTATCTGTTAAATGTTGAATTAATAGTTGCATGATTTAGATGTAAGTATCAAGAGTGCTAGGGAGTTTTCCAGGTAGAAGTTTCTCATTTCCTACCACATACCCAAGTAGCTGTCATCAAAAGCAGCACTGGCAGGTCTGGTTGCTAACTGGTCATCATACTTTGTACTGTAGACTTTGGAGTCGTACTTTGCCACAATCTCTGTCACTCGATCAGAAATAAGCTGTCCTAAGGGGAGAGAAAACAGCTTAAACCCACACACAGAATATGTGAACTCATTCCCTGCAATGACTCATTTACAGAGTGCTGCCCTCGAAAGCAGTGGCTCTTCCACAACACCCGCTGGAAGGGAGCCAACTGCAGCAGTGCCAGGAAGGACACACATGAAAATGTGGATCCTGCTTCAGCAAAAACACGTGCACATATTGAACCAAAGGTACACAAAGAGTTCTCACTGAACACAGAGACCATTCCTGCACTAAAGCAGGACTTAAAGGGCAGTGCTGAATTGTCTTGTGCTTATGGTTGTGCAGAACTGAGCCCTTTGGGCAGTCCTTGCTCAAATATCACAACACAAGAGCCTGTTTTGGCAGACAAGCAGCCAATAAAATAAGCACAACTGAGATGAGCACAGTGTCTTGCCATGTTCTCCATCCTCACTTCATCAGCCACTAGGTGGTGACCACATTACATTCTTTTCTTCGAGTTTAAATGAAAACTTGAATCACCAAAGAACCCCATTCAGAATGGCACTTACTTCACAACATATTCATAGGTGTATGAAGTGAAGGGAAAACTCCTCCTCCATCATCTCAGGATGTGGAATAAAAGTTTAGGATGAAAAATCTCATTTTCAGAAGCATACTATTGTCTTCTATTCAGAGCCAAGTGGGCTTTTTTGGTAGTAGTAGAAGAGAATAAGGTTGTTTTGGCAGATGAAGTGTCACTTTTGCCAAAAAGCAATAAAATAAATACAGGAAGCTAATTTATATTATATTATATCTGCAGTTTAGCTTCAGTCATTCCATTTTTTTTCATAATTTAGAACACAGGACTGGAACAAGCCTCCTGTGCTGCTGCACCTACATGTAGGCTAGCATGATACAGAAAATCTTTTAATCAATGTTAGTAGTTACATTAAAAACCAGGCACCAGAGTTTGGCAGCTGTGTCCTGATTACAGCAGCACCCTCCTTTGAACAGAGAGCTGCAGTTAAAGGCTGAATAACCCTGCAAACAAACACTGCCTGAATCCCATGACAGCAAAGTATACAGGTAATGCCAGGTAGGGGTACCATGTGCCCCACAACACAAACCAATCAATACCAATGTGAAACCTCTTTGTCAGCAGAGGAAAATAATGAAATTCTCTTAAGAGGGAATATTTCTCACTGAAAATGCATGCTTTGTATGTGTGTCAAACTATAAAACATGTAGATTGTGAAACAAAATATCCTAAGGGAAACTCACCCTGCTGATGAAAACAAATCCCACATTCCAGGGAAAATGCTTTTAAAGAGAATTATTTAAAACACAAAGGACACCTATACTATTGTTACTTCAACCCTAATCTGTGTTTGCCTTGATTATTCAGGAGATATTCTTAAGGACAAAGGAACATTTCTGTCAGTTTTCTTACTGACAAAGGCTCTGACAGGGGTTGAAGTGTGAATAAAAATGACTAAGAGGATAAAGAGAAAAATCATAAAGGTCAACTTCTCTATGACTTAAATGCTGTATCTCACCTTGCCAGTAAAAACTTCCAGGTCCTCCAAGCAGCACCCTGTCTCCCTTGGGAAGAGAAAAAAAAGGAAGACAGAAAAAAAAATTAAAAACATGTGAAGCACATCTCTAAAGCCAGACAACCTGTCCTATGTTTATGGGAAGAATTCCCATGCATGTACATTGCTGCAGCTCTGCTAACCACCACACATTTTCGTTTCTGAAGGAGTGATTGATTAGAAATGCATCTCATAAAATACTAACCAACAATCTTCAGTGACTATTTCACCCATTTAAAATTTTAGGCAGAATTCTGTTTTTATTATAATACACCTTTCTTCCCATGTAAATGTATGGCAACAGGAATGCAATTAGGAGAAAACTTAGACTGTGAGATCATGTTTTTAGGTCACTACACAAAATTAGTGTTATCTTCCACCTCTGCCATTTTCTGTAACTTATCATTAGAAAAGCTTAATTCAGAATAACTGTGGTATAATTCCCCCACTCCCTATTTCTTGGCACAACTACAATTCACAAACCATTTTATGAAACTTTAACCACATTAGCTATCCCAGGGTTGGGAATTTGTTCTGAAATATTGAATTAGGCCATAGGCTTTGCTGCATAATTAAGCCACTTATTCAGGTGGCTCCCTGAATTATCTCCTATATTCACCACTCAGAAAAATCTAGGTCAGACATTTGAAGATACATCCTGGCTTGCCCCCTCTAAGGTTTTGGATTAGAGCCCAAAGTTGGTTTTAACTGGGCCTGGAGTCTCACAGTGACCCTGAGGGTGTGTGCAAAATAACCCCAACACTCACAGTCCTATCCTGCACTTGGCAGTCTCCTTTGGAGAAAACCCAAGAGTGGCCTTGGGCAAAGAGTGCCAGGATATGACCTCATCCTGAGATGTGAGGAACACAAAAAAAGAGCCACATCACAAACAGGGATTGCATGGTCTTCGCACGTCCTGACGCAGCTCACAACTTCACTGTACGATATAAAACACTACAGTACCTCCTCAGATCTGTGTGCACTTCTACAGTGCTTGGATTTCAAGAGTAATTGTGAATTTGAAAATAAAAAGAACTAGAACAGGCAGGGAAAACACAGAAACAGAAGAAACATAAGACAGTAAAAAACCCCCATACTTCTGCTAGCTGATGAGAAAATCAAACATGATTCACAAGCACCTTGTTTACCAGTCCCCCTGTTATTCCTCAAGAAGTAACACCAGCCATGCACCAACCCCACATCTCAAAAATCCTGACTATTACAGCTGATTACACCTGAGGACCAGCAGCAGCAGAGGTGCATGGCAGGAAGCTGGGAAAGCAGATTATTTGTTCAGAATGTGGTTTCTACAAGAGGTGAAAGTGTGCTGCTGTGAAGATGCACAGAGAAACAGCTTTATAACACCTCTTTGAGTGGTTTCATGTTATTTCTTGGTTCATTTATAAATTTGGTTTGGTTGTGGGTTTACTCCCTGCCAGGAACAGTAACATTTAGTTTCATAATAGCTGTGCTTCTAAGTGCTCTGTATCAGAAGTGTTTGTGAACTTGCAGCTGTCTGCTGATCCATAGAAATAACAAAAAAAATCACATACCTTTGTAAAGTCAATGCTAAATCCACCTTGACAAAATCCCTGGCCATCTGCATCGATAGTTGCTACCAAAGTAAAAAAAGGATAGAAAAGAAAGAGGAGAAAAAGAAATAACTTAAGTATTATCCTCAATCAATTGACTCTGTGGATACTTTTCAATGCATCTTCCTATGTAAACTTGCACTCCCCTAAACTTGAATCTTGGAATGCTTTGCTCCTTAATCAGTATTTCTTCTTTATCAACAACTCCCAACCAAATGCTGTAACAACTGTAGGGCTGGCCTAATAGACATGTAATGTTAGCATGTGTTCCAGCCCAGCACAGTCAAAACAAACAGCAACTCTATATTCCTTTGTATTTAATTTTCAATAGCCTTGGGGAAAATATATTTGCAATTTCTATTCAGGAAATAAGATATCTGGAAAAGAGGGAATAAGTTTTTTCTTTTGGTACGGAAGAGAAAGCTGAATTGGCTTAAAACAAGAAGCTGAAAAAAATATCTCCATCCTGACTCATCCCAGCAAGAACTGTTATGGCTGAATCAATTTTAGGATTATACAGCTTCAGAGTAGAAGTGCTGAGACCTCCTTATCTGAAAGCTTGACTGCTTAACTAGCATGATTTAGTTTAATATTTACTTACATAACTTCTTGTTTTGCTGGATCAGGCTGGATTTTATTCCTGCTGTTCACAAATGATTTTCAGCAAATAAAAAGTCAATCCTAGCTTCAATATTCAAGTTATAGGTTATAAATCTCTGAATAATCTATCAGCCCAACTAGAGGAAGTAAATGCAAAGCATTTGGGAAATAAGACTCCAAATGTTCAACAGTTAATATAATTTAAACCAAACATCACTACCTGTGTATGCACACACGGACATGGGAACCTATTTTTGCAAAACCTTGTCTTCTAAAATGAGCTTGCACTTAAAAGAATCAAATAACAATAAAATACTTCAGATTTATAAAAATTCTAGAGTTGGTTTTTGAAATAGCACTTGCTACATAATTTTGTTGAGTGATTACTGCAGAATTGGTCTCTTCAACAACAGAAATCCTCAAGTCCAATGATACTTGGACCTAAGATTTTCCTCTGGCCTACAGCAGAGAAAACAAGGTCTGCATGTTGAACCTCAGCTGGAGG
The DNA here is from genome assembly GCA_013398075.1 of Notiomystis cincta. Classification (NCBI taxonomy): domain Eukaryota; kingdom Metazoa; phylum Chordata; class Aves; order Passeriformes; family Notiomystidae; genus Notiomystis; species Notiomystis cincta. The sequence goes on along the minus strand of VZRX01017789.1, from coordinate 45,226 downwards.
AGAATTCAGATATCTGGATTGAGCTTTTAAGTTTTATTCTGATTGCTATACATGGAAGGGAGAAATAGCTGTAAGACATCCTGCTCCAAAATGTACCCAAAATGTAACACAGTAGGAATTCTAGAGAGAAACGCAGCATAATTACTCTATACTTACTTGACCTGCAGGGAGCATATTCCACAAATTTCGACCCAGCAAGCAAGTAACAAGTTCCTACAGGCTCTCTCTCTTGTTTTGTTTCAGTTCTCCAGTGGTACAACGGGGCACAGGCCTAGGGAAGAACACACAGCAGTGAGGAAACAAAATCCTCTTCAAAATGCTGGTGGGTATCAAATAATACAATGAAATTCCAATTTTCGACAGAAAAGCAACAAAAGAACCTGGCAGGTGTACCATGTGTTATTAGAGGAGATTTATACTGTCAGCACTGGGGCAGGATTACCATCAGTTTGATTGTATGAACAGCTAATTTATATCAAGAATTTTAGAAATAATATTTTCTTAAAGTAACAGCTGTACAGTGTTCACCAAGGATTTGTAATACATTCTAACTTCATCAAACTAATGTTACTTCTTTCCTTAAAACTAGAAAAAATACTCCTACATTTGTTTATAAAGTTATGCTAAGAAATTCTGAAAAAAGGACAAGTCATGCTGATTAGTGGGATTTTGTTTAAATTCTAAGTTATCTGGATCTCTTTGAATTTTCTTCCACTCAAGTATCTCAGTACTGATGCATTTGAAGGGCATCAAAGACCTACCAGAATTTTATCATTTTGAGATCTCACAGAGGCTCCAAACCACTGATGAGACTTAAATTCCAGAGGATCATCAGGAGCAAAGTCTCTGTTACCTATAAAGAAAATAAAAAAGAAGCATAATTTCACATGAATCTGTACAATAAAAATAAAGAAAAACCCACTAAGCCATTGGTTTCAACAGAGAATACCAGAAACAGCAACATTGGAGAATATTACCCTTTGATGGAAACAGGCTTTTAAAAGGATGTATTCATATTTCTTTTTTAATCAAGGGCCAAAAGCAGCTATTTTTGCACACAGAGCATTGGTACAATGCTAATTAGTTGCAAGAGAACAAAGTTTATAGCATGTTTGACAGCCACACAGCAAATATTTCATAGTTGAGATATTTGACTTCCAAGCAGATTACAGCACTGCTCAAGAAACAGAGCCAAAGCCCCCTTACAATCTATGCTTCTAGAAGAAATATTGCCTTGATTAAATCATGTGAGCTTTGGCTAGAACTGGGAATGAGATCTTTCTCCTCTTCTACCTATTCTCTTTTCTAAATGTCACTGCAATGCACAAAGCAGGCAACTTGCCAGCTTCAGAGGTCTGGGGAAGAGAGCAAGTTAAAGACGGAGCAATCTGCACTGATGTCTGTTCCACGGCTGGTAGAAGCAACACGTGGTGTTTCTGCAGGAGTTAAAAGTCATGGAATTATGTGGTGTTTCTTGTGTACTTTCCTTGGCAGTATTCAAACCCTTTGAAAGAGGTATCTTTTCTGAAAGGCCCCTAAATGGCTGGTTTAGAGAGCCTAAAGCTACAGGAATCCATGAAGCACCAGCCACTCATCCCTTCCAGAGTTCCAGGGGGATCTCCAAACCCAACCCCACTATGAATCAGAGTCTGTGACCAGTTGAATCAAAACTTCCCTGCTTGTTTTACACCTTGTAAAGAATGTTTTGTCTGCAGAGATTGTGTTACTTCCTTTAGGAAAGTCCCCTGAAAAAGACAAAAGAGATCTTAATCTGCAGAGTCAGCCAAAACAAGCAAGTATCTGTACTATTTTTGCTCTCAGATTAGAACTACACAGAAACCAGTGCCAAGCACATTGCAACAAAGAGAGCTATTGTGGTTTTTTCCAATGTCATCAAAGGCAATTAAAGCCTCCACCTCCGTCACCTCCCCTCCATCTCTTACTGCACTGGTGCTAAAGGCTTGGGCCTGATGATCAGCATATCTGCACAGATTTTGTGATTTATGTACACTGAGCCTTTATAATCTCACCCTTGCACAGGCGAAAATGTAGTTTGGGGACCTGTGTGTCACCTTTTAATGGTACAGAAAACCAAAACCAGATCAAGGTGTTTTCCAAATAGGGAACTGTCTTTGGCACACACAGAAATCCCTGTTTTATCACCATTTTTTCTGTTCCTTGCCTTTAACTATGAAAATCCACCCACAGAGCATTTTGCTCGAAGGATGCAGCTCATGACTGGGTTGGTTTCAGATGAAGCTGCCACTCCAAGGGGCAGCAGTCCCCCCCTGCTCCTGTCCACGTGTTCATTCCTGCTGCCCCTGTCTCTCTTGGCACTGCTGCCCTGCTCACATGGTCACAACGTGAACCACCTAACACCCAACCTCCCTAAAAAATACTGAGCAGGATGAGGTTCCAACCCAGCTGGCTGCACGGTGAGGGGAGTGCTGACCTGCTGGGGAGAAGACAGCAACACAAGGCTGGGAACCTTTCAGGCACCAACTGGGATTTAAAAATGGTTAATTCATCTTGTAACCACACCCAGGGTTACGTAGCCTGGAAAAGACAGTTTTGGCTTCTGCCCTCCCTCCAGCTACTCTTGAATACAAAGAAATGTCTCAGCTCTACTTGCCAAACACAGCTTTGAACAATGTAAAACTTGGAAACAGGTACAGAGTGGCATTTTATACTTTTTTCTGCTGTTGGATACTTATACAACACCATACATCTATGGCAAAAATGAAAGCTGCTATAGCAGTTCTGTAGTGTAAAGCAGAATTCTACTGTCCTAGATACTATAAAGGTGTCTAGGATGCAAACTTACCAATTCAGTTTAAAACAACAGGCAGGAAGTAGAAGGAAGGATTGTGTTGCAATATCGAGTAAGAAGCCACTCTGCATTATCAACAACCTGATTTTATCTCAACTGTTAAGGTAATTAGTTCAAGTCTGAGCTGAATGCATCAGCTGAGGCAGCATGAAGCAATAATAAGAATTAAGAAGAAAAAAACACACACAAAAAAAATCACAACAAAACCAAACCAACAGAAAAAACAAACAAACAAAAAACCCACAAACAAACAAACAAACAAAAAACCAGCAAGTGCTGGTTACTGGTGCCTCCTGCCCATGGGTCTATGTTGAGTGCACTGGAGAAGAGGGGAGCCAGCAGAACAACCAGCACAGGCTGCCAAAACACCTCCTCTGTTTTTTCCCTGTGTACTCTTGAGCAGCCAAGAAGGATCAGTGTCCAGGACAGCATCACCCTTAGTGTTTAGGGGATAAAAACAATTTTTCTCCAATATTAAAAAGCCCTGATTCAGCTGTAAATTGAGGATAATATTAGAAATCTCCATGCTTTCAGATATAACCAGGAGCTGGCATATAAAACCCCCAAATCTCCAAACCGGAAAGCAAACGAACATGACCACAAAGATAATGATGTGCCAAATGTAGTTTATGTGCCAGATGTCATGACTTCAGAAGCCAGCATCGTAATTTCTGAAGGCCTGAACAACAAATGAAGAATTCTTAAAAAACCCCACCACCCCACAGAAAAATGTGTTCCATTAGGCAATTTGGCAAAATGGATTTTATTTATTTTTAGCACACTGCTATTGTAGAAATATATTGCAAACATCTCAGTCAAACTGCTCTGTGTCAGTGCAGAAGCACATAGCAAACCAAGATGTTCTACAAGGCTAAGATGCCTTAAATTGGGTTTCTCTTGTATTCAAAGCTTCTTTAGGTTCTATAAAGCTAACTGGGGGGGTCTTAGGGAGAGAGCCTTGAGCTCAGCTCTGTGACACTGCAAAGTGCATGAGGACAGAAGACCTAGATCAAGTAGAAAGTATGTACATTGGGAAAATTGACAGATGTCTCAGGTAAAAACTTGATACAGGCTAAATCTGATGTTAACTCTCCATTACAGAAGAAATGTAACCTTTTCTTACCTACACTCAGTCAAAATTCCCCCCACGAAAAACTGTGCAAATCGATTATAAGCCTTTCTCTCAGGTCCAAAGAGAAACTAATTTTATGAGGAAATCTGGAAAACACCCATTCAACAAAAATCCCCTCACTTTTAACAAGAAACCATTTGAGTTTTTCCTCATGACTGGGTAAAACAAATATTAAAACACTGAAATGTGAGCCCCCACTGAAGCAGTTTTAACCACAGTTAAATGTTGAGCTATACCATAAACTGTATGGGAAGGTATAGGACTGACTTTAGCATTTCTGTGTTTTATTACAAAGAGCCTGACTTGATTATTATTTTATCTTTGTATAATGTTTAGTGGTAGTTACATATATATAAAACTTAAAAACAAAAAAAGAGAAACAACAAGCCTTCCCCCATACCATTTAAAAAATAGTACCTACCTTAAATGAACCAAATTGTATTACAGGTAAGATTTAAACATCCAGGAATTTATAAATCCAGTCCAATGCTTTGATGTATTATAAATCAGCCTTAGTACTATAAGGCTGATTGCAGCCTTATTGTATTTCTTACAGCCCTTTCTTATATTTCTAAACTTTCATAGTATCTCAGAAATACCCTACACATGTCTTCAGGCCAATGATGTACATTTTAATCATGGAATCACGGAATGGTTTGGGTTTGAAGGGACCTTAAAGATCATCTCTCTGATCTTAAAGATCAACCTCTCTGCCATGGGCAGGGACATCTTTCACTAGACCAGGTTGCTCAGAACTCCATCCAACCTTGCCTTGAAAAAGCTTATAAAAAGGCTTTCAAACAAATATATCTAGGCAGGACAAACTATACTCTGACTAGATTTATTAAAAAAAAAATTCAGAGTTTTTATACAATGCTATTTGTCAGACTAAAATCCAGCTGCTAGAGGAACTGGTCCATGATGGGTCATTAATTCCAGGATTATGTCATCTGACCATGGGGCATTATTTCCTATCTGTAAAGGCAGTTTATGCCCTGGTCTTTCCTTTGCTCCTTCTGATTGTAGCAGGCATCACATGATGATTTTACATGACTCTTTCAATAGGGAAAAAGGGCTGACATGCCAACAGTGCTGTGTCTCAAAAGGTACTTTCTAGGAGGAGTGATAGGGTAGTCAGAGCAAGAAGAGAATTTAAAAAAAAACAACAAAAAAAACCAAAAAAAACCAACACCAAAACCAAACTGGTGTGTTGCTGAGGGACCAATGGAACATTGTCTCTTTACTGTATTCCATAGGATTTAAATTTATAAATGAAAATTAACATGGAGAAATGCTGAGTAGAAATTGCAGAAACAAAAAAGAAAACCATCTTCCAAATATAATAAAAAGAGCAAAAGTTTTTTTCAGCAATGTATTTCTTTTAACTATCAGCTTTGGAGAGCTGGCACCTTCTTTTCCCAAGGTGAATGTTATCAGTTACAGGAACAAAGGAGTTACTACGAAATGCCTGCTGCTGAGTAAGTGGATCCAGTTGTAACTTGCAGCCTGCCTGTTTTCATGGAAATGAGCAAACTGAACTAAAACATTTACCCCAATCTTCAGCCAGACTTAACAGAGATAATCATGAGTCAAGAGGCACTGAACTGATGAAACCTGGTTCGGTGTCACCATAGTAAGAATACTTAAGAAGTTGTAAAATGTAAATAGTCACCCAGTTCACAGACCTCTCCTTAAAATAAACCTCTTTGTAACTATGCCAATTCAGAGTAAATGAAGTTGCCCCTGCTAGGTAAAAGGAAACTACGCAGCTAGCCAAAAGAAAGACAAAGCTATCAAATATGCAAGAGCCCTCTTTTCATAACAGGAGAACTCTGTGCTGTATAAAGTGTCTTTCATCTACCATTACATCCAAAATTGGAGCGATTTCAACCTCAGTTGACGCAGCAGGAGCAAGTGAACACAAGCTTATCTCCACTTGAAACTCCCCATGCTGGGAGGCAGCTGATGCTTTAGCAACCTGGTTTAGCCACAGTGTTTTGCAATGACTCAGGAAGATGGGAATACAGACCTTCTCATTACTGCCCTTCCCTCTTCTGAGGTACAAATCCCGAATTTCCCCGGGCGGTGCTGGAACAAAAGCAGCTTTTCCCTTGCCTAATCTTAGTGAGCCGCCTTTTTTTTTTCCAAGTCGTCATCCCCCTTCCATCCAGCCACAGCCACAGCCAGCAGTATTCATGCAGGAGTCTACCTAATCACACAAGTATGAGAGTTTCTCTGCTGTCAGCTCTAACAACATGTGGAGGAGGTTTTATACATTCTGCTGCTCTCCTCTGCCTTGAGAGCAGCAGCCAGATCCCACGGCACGCTCCAGTTATCCAGCATAAGGATAAGGAGAACAACCAGACTTCAGGTAATGAGAGATTTAGGCAGATAAAAATCAATCGATTTCACTCCCAATCAATGAATGGTCTTCACAAGATTTATTGCTTTATTGTTGACTAAATGGATGGCCTTTGAGATTGAAATTCCCCTGTGGATTCCATGGTAATACCTATAAAGCAATGAGCCAAAAATAAAGCAGTACTTTGTTAAAGCAAGCTATTTTCAAAGAATACTGACTCATCCCACACTTCCTTATTTCCTAAGTGGAAATGATGGAGCTTTGAACAATTGACTGTTTTGCACAAATGATCAAAATCTCTAGAAGGCAAATGAAAGCTCATGGGACCCACTCCAGTCATAACTTCAACATCAGCAGACCTTACCCTGTGCAGCTACAGCTCAAAGCTGCCCAAGGCAGTTAAAATACCCACTTCAAGCTAAATAGGTCACAGCTAGATCCAGCCATGCCAAACTGGTGGCTTAGGCTTCCAAACAAAGCCTCCTATTGTCTAGAATCACCCACTTGGGGGACAGAAAGAAAACAAAACAAATCGGCAAACATAAGAAGGAACCAGGAGAGTTCTGTACAAGAGTATTTCCTTTTCAAAAGCCTTATTCTCCTCTTTTAGGACAAATCAAAATATGCAGTCTTCAAAGAATTGTATGCAAAAGCATTTAAGAACAAAGTTTCTCTAAAATTACTTTGTTGCATCAAAACATGAGGAAGGGGAAGAGGAGAGAGAGTACAACTGCCAGTGATAAAACTTTCTCCAGGCTGAGGCCACACTGAATTCTTTTCCCAAAGCAGTAAAAACACCACACAAACCTGAGAATGCTTGAGATGCTCCTAGGTTTTAGTATTCAACAGTTTCTGTAAGTCTCCCCAGTGCTGAATTTTGAGACCTGCTACAGAGCATGAAAGCAGCAGGAAAACTTTCCCCCAGAGAAGGAATGACCACTCAGCCGTGCATCCATGGCTTACCACAGGTCTCAGGAAAGCTCCTGTCTGAACAAGTAAATCTTCCTGGGCTACACACAAAATCTGCTCAAGAAATCTGTCCTTCATTAGCATAGAAGCTCAAATTGGTTTTATGAGCATATTTTCCTTTGTAACAGTTCATAGAGCTGTCTGCATTTCATCAGATGACTCTAAATGCAGCAGCTCTTGAGGGAGTCACAGGACTGTACTTTCTGGTGCTGACATAAAGAGCTACAGTTTCGAGTATCTTGTACTGCAGCACATACATTTCTTAATTAAAGTTTTCTGTAAAAAAGCACCAGGTAATAAAATAATTTGGTTACACATTTATGAAAAGCCGTAGACACATGAGGAAATGGTATTTCTACCAAACTACTTCCCACTGTTCTTGACTGATGATGTGCTAGGACCCCAAGAAGAAAAGAAAAATAATATAAGTAATTATGAAGACTGTTTCCTTTAGGAAAACAAGTACATGGGAAACTTTTGATTTATAACAATTTGCCATGTGTACAGCCTGATTAACTCCAACTGGTTACATGGGTCTCAGGATAATTTTTTGTTTGTTGAAATGAAAACTCAGAATGATCTTCTGAAATTCCACTGTCAAATAACAGAGGTATTTATCTAGATGTCAGACAGTTAGCTAAGTGTATCAACCCTGCCATTCCATGCATGCCTAACTGTGAAACACATAAGTAAAAACATAAAGATGACGTGTTGGTTTTCCTAAAAAGCACATTTGGCCTCCTCTCTGCTCACTGGTTTTGTTGTCTGGCTCAGTGAACTTCTGATCCTCCTGTTGCACAGAAAAATACATGTTTAATTTTATACACAGAAAAATAGACAACTACACAAAATAAATTTAACTTGTGGAATACCCTTTAACTTTTCAAGAATCTTTTTGCTGAGGAAGATTATGGAAATACTGTTGGCAGTATCTGGTATGATCTATGACAGCTTTGCTGTGCCAGTCTGTGAAGGCTGTGGAGATGAAAAAAGGAGAGGGAGACTGATATGTCTTTAAAACAAGTGGGTTTGGACACTGGTCCCAGAACTGATCAGAAATAGAAAATGGGCTGCTGTGTTCAGTGCATTCATGGATTACCCACAAGAAATATGTTTTTCCTGGAAAAAGCTGCTAAGCAGTTGGAAGAAAAAGCCAAGTGTTAAGCTTTTTAAGACAGAAACCACGTCTCTGGTCAGTCTGGTAGAAGGGGCTCAGCCAGGTGTAAAAGCAGTTTTTCCACCATTTGCTTTCCTGGATACTTTCTTCTTCATAAAATTCAGAGCATTCCCTTATTTCTATGGATTTAAACAAAAGAATAAACTAAATTTTTGTTCACAAAATTATCCAGTGTGGTGAACAGAAAAGAATGAATGAATAAAAATATTTACCAACCTTGAGCTACAACCCGTGATTTTTGATAATTTGAATGTGCAGTGTAAAGCATCTTGCAAAGAAAGGGTTTATCAATATTGCTTGTACTTATGACAATTTTGAAGAAGATGCTATCTTGAGAATATGAATTTCCCTTCAGCGCTTCTCTTGAAAAAATAGGGCCTCCTACATATTCTGAAACTCTGAAAGTTAACTGGGACAGAGGGGAAAAATTCCAAGTATTTTACATAACAATTGAATTGAAACTGTGGTAATGCTTTGCCACTTGCAGAGAGAAGTCAAGATATAGAAGACAATCAATACCAGAAATTTTAATTTTGTAACAGAGGAATGTTCACTGCTGAATTAATAAAGTAAACAGGAATAGGGTAAAACAAGTGTTTAACTCAGACCTATTTCTATCTAGACTTGCAGGATAACCTGTTAAAGCAACAGCAGCACTGCCTCATATTTCAGTTTTGCAACAGGACCAGCGGAGGAGTGCAGGGGAGGAAGCTTGCTCTGGTGCTTGGCTCCTTCTTAACTTTCACCTTTACGTGCTCCTAGGAGCAAAGCCTGCCTGAAACACTTGCCTGATGACATTAGAAAGCCTTAAAAAACCAAAAAGTATTCAATTTCCTCCCCCACGACACAAGCACATGCAGCACAGCTATGCACACCCCTCAACTTCAGGGCAGATTCCACCACACACGTCTGTTATGCCACTTTCACATAGTCATAACTGTGTTAAATCAAAGCCAACTGATGTCACTGCTAAAAGGCTGAGAAGCCCCACAGCGAAGCATCTTTACATTTGGGAAGTGTTAATGTGCTATATAAACATTTTGCCTTCCAAAGCCACCATATACACCAGAATGTCAAAAGCAATTAGTATAATGTGCACAGAAACACATAGACACACACAGACAGAATATTCTCCAGTGTATTTTTAGTGAGTATAACCACTGTGGTGAAAGATCCAGGACAAGGGGAGATGCCCTTTCACAAATTCTCCCTGCCCATGGCAGGGGGTGGGAACTAGATCATCTTTAAGGTCCCTTTCAACTCAAAGCACCCTCTGATTCCATGAAATATACTGCTGTTTTAAATGAGAAAATATGCTGTGTAGGAGCAGTGAAAGAACATTGTTTTTGCAGCCAGAGCTTTAAAAATTATAATATATGCTTTTGCTTGATTTTGGTTTTTATGTTACAGGCTGATGGGAAGAGCATGAGAAAGAGGGAAATACATGTAATTTCAGCATGAGAGCTACATAAATGACATTGCACAAATGGACTCCTCCTGCCCAGCTCCCATCCTGACAGAGCAGAGTGGTCACCCACAGGAAGGAATAAAGGAAGCAGCAAATTCTGTAGTACAGAACTATCAGCTTCAGGACTTATCACTTTCCTCCAGGGCAGCTGGGCTGGGGGTAAGTGCAAGTAAGCAAGCAATGCTGCTGTAACATCAGGGCTGGAAGAGCTCTTCCAAAGATTATCCTCTAGTAGCTGGTACCTTCCCTCCTGGGCTATGGAAGAGCTGTGGAATTTGATCACATAAATGACCATGCTGCTCTGCAAATACAGGGTTAAAGCCAAAAGCAAGAGCTAGAAAATCCAACCCAGCTCTGTCCAGCCAGTGAGCTCAGTGTGGCCTTTGTACAGATGGGGAAGAGAAATGGACCCACAAAGCTGCAGAAAAACCTAAAGAAAAAACAAGGAATGTTTAAGAAGAAATAGTCGTAATTAATAGAAATAGAACAATATATAGAGGAAAAAACCTTTCTTGCTGGACCTGTATAAAACCCTAGTCTCATATTTATTTGTGATACAAGACAAAGGGGCATAAATGAGTCCACAGAGAACAAGTGCTCTTTGCTCTATTCCCTTGCCATGTTCCCAGTGCAGGAACGTGGCCTCTGCCCTGCCCTCACTCACTGCCTGGCCTGCTCTGGCATTTCCAGCTGTGCTACCTGGCAGAAGGGAGCAGGAGCAGGAATAGGGTCATGACTCCTGCTAATTACAGGGCATCCAGCTCCACACAGAGAGTTTGGCATCAACAGGCAAACAGAGGAAAGCCACGAGTACAAGCGCTCTCATTATTTTCACAGGTCAGATTTCTCAGGGGCTGTAAGCAATTAGAAAATAACTCTGAAGAAACACATCCAAGTAATGAAGTAGAATGTGTTTTTTACACTAAATCTGGCAAGGAATAAAAAATCTACCTTGTATCACAGGGCTAAGCAATACCTCTGGAGTTACAAACTGTTTTGCACAAGTGATGAGCAGTGATGGATGAGCCTGAATTCCTGCAGAGGCTGCATTTAGTCATCTAAAAAAAGCCCCTTCCCATCAGCACCACAAGTGAGTGGTCAGATCTTCCACTTCCTCTTTCCTCACGAGTCTTGCCTAAGCCCTGTTCCCTTCATGAGGCAGGGGCAGGCAGGAGCAGGAGCTTACAGTGCTGGCAGTGACTTTGTCACTAGAACACAGGCAATCAAGCATTGTGTTAGGCACAAAGAAAAAGATATTTTCTTTTTTGTCTCAGGGCATTTATTATTTTATGAAGCTGAAATACAATGCCCCTTTTCACCAGGAGAATAATTGACAAATGCATTATTCCCCCATTCATTGCCTCAAAGCTAGAGTGAGTTAAAGCCTGAAAGAAATCCTCTTAAGCCATTATGACCTGCTATTTTTACTGTTAAATTTCAAGCTATATACTAACGTGCCTGTTCCTTAAAGGCAAATGATGAGCAAAACACAGTTTGTTTGCCCAGGAGCATGTACCTTAAACTCAGACACACAGCAAAGCAGTGTGGCCTCTCTCTATCAACTCTGCCTGGCACATGGAAAAGCCTCCTGCAAATGTTCATGTACAAACTGATAAATGCACTGTAAATCTCATTAGAAAATGTGTCTAGAACTCATCTGCATGGCTCATCTTTCCCTACCAGAAGTCTTTTGGCTACAGTAGTAATGATGATTATTAGCTAGGGACATAGAGATTATTTCTTAAAAATATCCAAACTAACAAAAAGTACCCTTATATTCTAGTAATCAATAATCCCAGAGAACAACAACAAAAAGATAGTTATAATCTGCTTTTGCTGTCTTAACACTGATGCAGACAAAAATGTTAGACTTTGCAGATATTAGAGACTTTTAGTAATCTGGTAGATATGCTCCTATAGAATGGCATGAGAGAATGATAAATGAGTGATGGAATAATAATGACTTGGGGCTTGTGTGTACCATTACTTTCCTTTTTTTTTCCTGCAGTGGAACTGGTAACATAGTGATTTTCACACACAAAAAAATGAAGATTTCAGAAATCTAAACACCAGCAGTGCTTTGTGGCATATCTTGGCAGTGCTTCTCCACCATACTGCACATGATTTAAAAAGGCTGCATCAATCTAACAACCTTTAGTCTGCCGAGTCAAAATACTGGCAGAGGAAAGAATGAATTATAACCAACCAAGGTGCAGGTGTTTCCTCTGCCCTTCCACATGGGCCTTGCTAATCCCCTCCCATGACAGGGGGAGGTTTTTCCAATGCCCTGAAACATGCTGTGGAAAACAGGATTCAACATGGAATGGCTGGAGCAGAAAAGCACATGCAGTGCATTCTCATGACCTGCCACAGCCTGTGGAAATCACTGTGTGCACCAGAGCATGAAGAGTATCTGAAATATTTCATGTCCACGTTGCTGCTGCTGGGCTCTTCTGTGCTTCAGAAATGGGTAAGGAATGCTCAGAACCTGAGGCACCTGAGTGCTGCTACCAAACAAATCACAAACACTATGAAGCTACATCTGTGGGGAAGAATTTTAAAAAGACACAGATTTTAGTTCATATTCCTGGCTTCAGATTAAACTTCTGGCTATTTCTGCCTATAACACCTTTGCTGACATTGAACAGTATCTTTCTTCACATGTTACATTCTTAATAGGAAGAAAACCCCTCGGGGTTCATTGGGAATTAGGCTGCCAAATGTTTTAATATTGCTGGAAAGTACAGAGGAGAAATATAAATAGGTTAAAACACAAGAAGAACAATGTTTGCTCACTCAGGCTTTCAGCACATACCAGGGACAACAGAATTCTAAAAGAGGAGAGGAAAAGGAAAGTACAAGCAAGCCTTGACTAGTTGCCAGCCAAAAAACACTGACCATGAAAAAATCCCATATGGACCTGAACCCTTCTGCTTCCTCACAGCAGAATTAGAGCAAAGAGCTCCCATCTTCCCTACAGTGACCCACACATTACCTGTGGCATCAAATATAATGGGCTGGCAGTTCCTGTTTGAGTTCCAGTTACATTTCAGCACCTGCCCTCCTTCTATGATCTTATGCTGGGTAGTGTTTGCTTTTGGAGCTCCCACTAGAAGAAATGTCCTGCAGGAAAAAGAAGAAACAAAACAAAGGTTTCAACTCCTAAGGCACAGATGTTAAAATTTTATGACATCTGAAGAGTTAATAAAGCAAAAGCCTTGCCCAATCTAATCTAAATCCAACTCAAACTACTCTTAGTTACAGAGAAATTCATATGAGGTTCTCTTTTCTGCATGCAAAAGCATGTAAACCCCCCTCGATCCCATTTACCAAAAAGGAGATAGAAAAAACGATATGATAAAGTATCCAGGCCTCCTTAGGATTATATTTTAAATGAGATAAACACCTTTTATATTCTTTTTCCTTTCAAAAACATGTACATATACAGCAGAACAGGAAACTGTGCGCTTCTGTACCTTAAAAAAACCCATCAGCTGGGATAATTTCTGGTTAATTTTGTGCGGAAGGGTAATTCGAGGCAGTCAGTCAAAAATGGAAACAATGTATAAACAAAGCAGTAGCGAGCTCTGAGCTCAGCAAGTTCTGAACCTGATGAGTCAGCCCTGCCCCAGCAAGTGCTTCGCAAAAACAATCCCGAAGCGCCAGGGCCTCTCGACCGCAGATCTGCATGTTAATGAATCGTTACCCAAACTCTCTGCACAGTCATCATTTTCTTATTAGCAGCTGTGGTGCTCTTCTGCACCTCTGCTTCCACAGACACGCTCAGTGCTCTCCGAGTAGGAACTGCCAGGACACTGTGCTTGCACAGGTGGCAAAATTCAGAAGTGGCAAAGTAAGAAACAGCCTGGACGAGGCTCTTGGCATCTTCCAGCACCTTCCAGGGCCCCAGCTCCTCTGAGACCCACTTGACTCATCAGCTTTTGACTGAGAAAGTCAATTTGAAGCATGAAGTCATGCTCAGAAGACAAAATCAAGTGCTTCCTTTCATCTGAATCGGTCTGCTCTGTTGCTTCCCTTTAGACTGCTTAGGAGAGAATGCAGCTTGCAAGAGCAAGTCTTGTCAAGCGTGGTCCTCTAGGTTTGAAACTGGGTTAGCTGAACAAGCTGCAGGACTGGTTGGAGACAATGTCTACAGGCAGGCAAACCCAGGCTTATCAAACTTGCTCTGGTTTCCAGAGTCATCTCCAGGCTCCTTTTTAGTAAAGAGATAAGTATAGGTATAAGCATGTAGCACCTCATCAAAGCTCAATTTGCATGAAGACCGACGAATTTTCAACCTGTGTGAATTTTCAGAACTTTAAAAATGTCCTGGCATGGACCCTGATAGAAAATCCAGGCTAGCTGGCAATCCATTTGTTTTCCTTAGTTGCCATTCATAGACTGTACAGATTTCTAGAACAGGAATTTGAAGCACTTTAATCAACTTAAAATGAACTCTCTGGGCTGAACAGAAATGCTTAAAAATAAACATTGTAATGCCAAGTAAAGAAACACACCAATTTTTATAATTACAATCTATTAAACAAGTGGTAGCTTACCTTCCATTTTACTCTTGTACCACTGACTTTTGAGAAGTCCCCCAAATGAAATCCTTGTTTAAAAATTTAACCATTCTCATTCTAATTATATATTTTAATTTTTTCTTAAGCTAATATTTATGATGAAGTTTATTTTAAAAATTACAAATAAAGGAATCATTATGTGACTGCACAAAGGTCTTTTCCACAAATAAAACAATGTGTTTTTATCATCATAGACTAAGCAAGCAGATTAAGTCATAGCTCTTATCATTAAAAACACAAATTACCCAAATATTAAGAAGTCTCTAATCCATGCACTTTGGGAAAGAGGGAATAGAGGGACAACTGTATTTCCATGGGAATACACCAGCTATGCTTTGATACTGCAAATTTCCTACATCACCCAACCATTCACCCCACCACAATGCTGGGGCAAGACTTGGAGTGTTCTGGCACCTCTGGTGTGCCTACAGAAACAGTCCCTTTCCAAGGCTTTCCATAGCCAAAAAGAAACTGGGGCTGCCACGTAGATGCATCCTGGACTCTGAAATGCAACTCCTCTGACACAGAGGGTGTATGAGAAACCTGTTTCAGCTGCTATGAAAGCTGTGCCCACTGTCAGGCACCACGCAGCCCCCTGACACAACACCAGCACTTCCACTCCTGGAATAGAACTTTCGCCCTGGACTTCTAAATAAGCTTTAATTTGCATCCAGCAGGTCAAAATAGACTGTGAAACAGCAGCTTGAGCATTCAGGAACTGAGACCATGCCTTTGTTGTCAGGCTAGACAATCCAAATAGCTTTAGCCCAACTGAGGTGACTTAATCTCTAGTACTTAGGTATAAAACAGGTGATAAATAAAGCAAAAAGAAAGGTGTAGAAACCACTTGACACTCCATATGCCTGGACACTGCATACAAGTATTTCTGGCTATTTCAGGAGGCAAAATATCAGTGTCCATAGGCATAAACTGAAAATTTAACACTACTAGAGCCTGTTCCAGTAAAACTCAAATAGATAATTGGTTCAATTAAGAACTTAAGTGTAAAATAAAGTGTTTAGCTTAGCAGGTACAAACTTTCAGTGATGACAAAAACCCGAGGAGAGAATTCCCTTATAAATATACAGAGGTTTTTCATGCTGCCTGAAAACCATACTGTTTTCTTTTACAGCAGTGCACTTTGAGGTCAATAGTTCTTATAAAAACAATGGAAAGGTTCCAAATAGTGATTTCGTGGAGAGCTGGGTCACATAATTCCTTATCAGAAAGCAAGGAAGAAAGTTTATTACACACATTTACCAGTCTCTTGATAACTCTGCAGCCACACATGTTGACTTAAAAATAGAGGGCGGGACAAAAATAGAAGCTTTTTTCTTTTAGGACCAAGACTTACAGGATTAAGACAGCAGACAAAGATGGTGCAACATGTGCAAGTTAAAACAGGATGGCTTCTAATATATGTAGGCAATAAAACCATGCAAACAAGGCTCGATGATGTACTGCAGAAAGACTTGCTCAACAGATGTACAGTTTGCTTATAAAGTTTTATAAACTCAAGATTAAGGGGAGAGAGAGAATATCCCCCCCGCAGGATGAAAGCCAGCAGCTTTTTCAGTGTTACAACACTTTCTTAAGATGAAAAGGGAGAAAAGTGACAAAAGCTGGATGTTACTGTAGCCTGCATTTGAGAACCAGAGCCATTCTGGCAATACCGAGGCTGTGCATTTAGTGACAAGAGGATTCAAAGGTCTGAAAGGCACCAGCGACTACACAACTGCCCAATCTTGAACATGAAACGGGAACATGCTCAGGAAGCAGACGTGGAGAGTGCTTACAGGGAACTTTTCCTTCTCTAGACTCCTCAGCAGCCTGGTGACTCGCACAGACTCAGCACAATTCAAACACAGCACTCCCGCAAAGCACACTCAGAGAGACAACAGCAGAACTTCTGAAATGCCACGAGACGCAACCTCAGGAACCAAAATGCCAAAACTACACCTTTCTACACCGTATTTATCGCCACCATCATCCGCATGAGACCAGGCTATGCAGAGTCCCGCATCGTAGCGTTCATGCCCCACCGCAGCCGCCGGTCGCTCGGAACCGGGTTCGGCTCCCCGGCCAGGGCGTCTCGGCCGCCGGAGCCGCCCCGGCGAGGCGGGGATGCAGAGCGGTCCCTGCTGGGGACGGCCGGGGGCAGGCGCCGGCTCCATCCCTGCTCCGGGGCCTGAGCAAAGCGCTCCCGCCGCGTCCCTCGGAGAGACGCCCCGGCCCGCCCGGGACCGGCGGCAGCGGCTCGGCTGCAGAGGGACCGGGCACTGCTCCCCATCCTCCGCCCGGCTCTCAGCCCGCGCCGGGACAGCGCCGCTCGCCGCTCCGGGGAGCGGCTCCACGGGGCAGGACGGGGCGGGGCGGGACGGGTACTTACGAGAACGGGTCGGGGGCGAAGAAGTCCACGGCGAAGCCGAAGTAGCTGCCCGCCGGGCCCGAGTAGACGGCCGGGCGCTCCACGTCCAGGTTGAAGGCGCTGCCCGGGGCGAGCGCGACGCCCAGCAGGAGCAGCATCATCCCCAAGCGCGCCATGGCCCGGCCCCGCGCTGCTCCGCGGGCGCGGCTCTGCCGGGACGCGCCGGCNCGGGCAGGGAGCGCCCGGCACCGCCCGGGGCTGGGGCCGAGCGGCGGCCGCGGAACTCCGGCCCGGAGCTGCCCTCGGTTCACGCATCCTGCTCTCACCTCTGCCCCAGCCGAAGGCTGGAGAAAGGTCAAGGAAATTCTTCCCTATGAGGGTGGCGAAGCCCAGGCACAGGTTCCCCGGGGAAGATGTGGCTGCACCAGCCGTGGAAGTGTTCAGGGCCAGGTTGGACGGGGCTTGCAGCAGCCCAGTCTAGTAGAAGGTGTCCCTGCCCATGGACGAGACGGTCTGTAAGGTCCCTTCGAACCCAAACCATTGTACCATCTTGTGAAGGTCTGCGAGAAGTTTGAAGACGGGGACACGTCCGTGCCTGGTCTTTCTAAGTCTGGTGAAGCCTTTCTGAAAAGTCTGTCAGGAAAGCTGTTAAGCAAAGAGTGAAGGGAATGCCAGTGTGGACCCAGCCGTGGAGGAAAAAAAACCCTGATTTTCAAACACGTAGGCTATTAAATGAAGCAATTTTAAATCTCAGGGTCTCAGCATCTCCCCAGCCACAGGAACGTCCGGGAGGAGGTGCAAAGCTGGGAAGAGGTGAATCTGCAAATCCTCCCTGACAGAGGTCTCTGTTACTCTTTCACCCCTGCGCTTCTACTGCGGAAGAAGCATCCAGTACAGCTCCAATCTCTTCAGTTGCAGTTTGCAGTTCTGCTATCATCTCTCACTAGTAACATTTTAGCATCCTGGCTCAGTCAGCTGTAGGCTGCTGTCAAACCCGATGTAGCCTTGCCCTCCTCAGCTGACATCAGAGTTCAACATCTGCTCAGTATAGCAGTGTCTCAGATAAAAGAAAATATGCTGAACACCTGCAAAGAGGAAATAGTTTGTATTAATTTGTACAACATGACAGGACTGGAGTTTATTGCCACCAAAAGTCTAAACTTTTAGCCTTGCTTTCCTCACGTGAGCATGACAAAAAGCAACAGAACAAATAATCATGTTTCAAGCCCTAAATAAAAGTTAAAAATACTAAGGGACTGATTCAGTCTAACAGGAATCCTGAAAGAAAAATATTTCCACAATAAGCAGAGGAAAACTCAAAGAACCACCAGCTATTCCCATGTTCCATTGACTTGTTCTTGCTATTAATTAATTATTATTTCTTCAGGAAACCATGTCAAAATTTCTAAGGCTATAAAGAAAGGGAGTTCCTATACATAGCAAATTTTCCTAAATTTGCTGCCTCTTCAATAGGTTACAAAAAACCACCAACCAACTAACCAACCAACCAAAAACCCCACATTACTTTTATTGTTATTTACTGGTTTATCTCAGAGCTTTTGTACTACAGACCTGATCAAAGCAAAAATGCAGATGAGTTAATAAGTTCCCAAACTCTAGTAAATAGTGCAATAAACTAAAAGAGTGGTTTATGAGTACTTTGATCAGTAAGTCACTAACTTAGGGAAAAGGAGGATTTATTTTCCCTACTTGATTGTATAATCTCACAATGTGACACAAGCCGTGAAAGACATGATATTTTTAAGACATTGGAATTTTTTTACCAAATGATCAATTTTGGCTTCTTAATTTTAATTCTTAAATTCTTAATCTTCAATTTTGGCTGTGCAGCACTTTTGCTTGGTGTCAGACACTGCAAAGCCCAGACATTACCCAGAGTCAGGGGTTGCTCATCCCACGGGAAGTCTTTTGTCAGACCCTTTCCTCCCTTCAAGACAGTTGCTCTTTGGCAGCTGTTCCGTGCCTGTGTGTGCTCCCAGCCCTTGGGGTGTGCAAGGTGAGGCAGGCCCTGCTTTCCCTGGCTCAGCAGCGGGCTCTGTGCTCCGCTCCCAGGGATTCGAGTCACCGGCTGCAGGCGGAAGCGGCGCTGCTGTCTGGCCCTAATTCTCAATACACTCAGAGTCAAGCAGTCTAGACAGCCCCAGAGCAGAGCCACAGCTCCCCGTGTGGTGTCATAGCCCCCAGCCTCCCCGTGGAAAAACAAAATGAAGTGTACAGGCTTGGGATGCACTCCTAATCAAAGCCAATCTCACTATAAATGAGGAAAAGTATTTTCTGTTGCAGGAGAGGCCGAGTGGTTGATTCCATTGCTTGCATTGAGCTACCCTGTCTGACAGAATCCTGGACAGAGGAGTCAAAGTCAAAACCAGACTTTGCTGTTTGTGTACACCAGCAAACACCCTTCCAGTGAGGATATGATTTTTCTTTCCTAGTTGGTTTAGTTGTCAGCATGACTAACAAATAGATAAGGAACAGCCAATGAGGTCATATTACAGAATGTAAAGAAGTTAATTACGTGTTTCTATATTTACTTGTTACCTGTAGCTTTCAGTTCTCAGGCTAAGATATCTACTGGTGAAAATCAACAACTAAGAAGTGGGCAGGACTCAGATTCCTTCTAAGACACCAAACTTTTTGTCTGTATTCAAAACAGAATACAATTATTTTGGAATTGATTGGAGTCTAAAGAACTGCTTTCCATTATCCAACAGATCAGATTTCTGTTACAAGTTACTGGTCTCGTTAGTTTTTACTCAGACAACTAGTTATTAACACAGCTGAATAAAACTTTGCACTTTTGGTAGGCAGGTTTGGGGTTTTTTTTTGCTATTCCTAAGTATTCTGCCTGTAGATAGAGTATTTCAGAATGTTTTTCCTTTGCAATCAAGTCTCCACCTCATGACATGAAAGGCAGCAGCAAGAAATGGACAGAGTGCCACAATTCAGTAGAAACTGCAAATGTGGTCCTACTTCAAAGGGTCCTGTATGTAAGCAATAACTTTCAGCCTCTAAGTGGATTCAGTGCTTTACAGTACCAGCACTATGAACATCTGGAAGAAAGAAAGGATCACCACTCATCTGGTCATTGAGACTACTATTAGTCTCCCAGAAAAGCCTTCATTAACCTGAATGTTAATAAATATTTTGCTCTTGTGCCATCCAAACATTGGACTTTTCAAGAGGCTTAGCTGCTCTGAACAGACTTTTTAAGAAATAACTCTATTTCTAACATGGCAATAGAAAACAAAGTAAAAGATAAATTTTATGTATTAGTTTGCTTTGGTCAGTTTGTGCCTTTTATTTCTACTTTGTTTAATATTATCTTTGATATCCATTTTCTTGGGAAAAGGAAAACACTAAATCTGAAAACTAAGGAAACATTATGTGGTGAAACACGAGGAAACCACTAGAGATGTTTAGGCTTGATTTGTTTTCTTGCTCCTATGAGCAATTCATATCAGCCAAATCTCATTGGGTTGTTAGCGAAAGCTGTCCTTAGCCCGGGGCTATGGGGCAATGTTTTCACTAGGACAACGGGGTATGGCTACATTTGTTAAACCAGCTCCTAGCACAGTGTCTGAAATCTCCCAGTTCAAAAGGAAGTGAGCTGTACCGGGTTTTTTTCTGATTTGTTCAATACTGACAGCTGTATTACTCCAGTGTTAGTCAAAGTCTTTCTGCAATCCCCTTTCTGTGTTTTATAGAGTGCTCATTACTCACCAGGCCTTTTTTTTTACATTAGGATTTCATAGCATCAAATCCAGGGACAGCATTGCTTGATTTGCCAAAGGATTCATATTTCTTCAGTCTGACAAAGTTGGTCATTGTAAATCACATGTGACTCAGTTTTTGCTTCACAAAGCACTTCAGCAGATTACCAAACAAATATATCCAGATGCTGCTCAGTAACCCCCTCAAAGACTTAAATCTTTTTAAAAGGTATTTTTAAAGAGTGCTTTTCCCCCTAGAGAAAAGCTTTGACAGGAAATAATGTAATGAGGGAGAAATGGATCAGGAAAAAACCCAAACAAAAAGCTCCGTAATATTTTCTGCAGAATCTCTCTGAAAATGTTTTCATAATATGCATGCATGTAGAAGATGTAACAGAGACAAAAAGCTAAATACCACCCTGCTCTGTTAAGGAAGAGGGTGTGGGAACACACCAGCCCAGAGGGAAAAGCCTGGGAAGTCACCACACCTATACCCAGAATGAGTGCAGTGCCCTCAGATAACCACAGTGACAGAGATCCCAGAAGAGAGCCATGGAGATATGGGGCTCTTGGGTGTCCTGGTGGGAAAGGTCTTGGGAAAGCTTTTTAGAAGGGGATGGGGAGAACTTGCTAATCTAGAGAGCATGATGGAATTGGCCTTCTGCTCCTAGATTGGGAAAAGAGATGGAACATTGGAATCAACAGACTGTGCACTTGTCTCACATGGAATAAATATGTGTATTGTGTATGAAAGTTCTGTACTTCTGCTTCTCCCATCCCACTGAAGTGTCTGACCTGGCAGAGCGGCTGTGAGTTACTTCTGCAGCAGTTGTTCCTTTACAGGCCAATTCCATCACACAGAACTGCACCTGGACCTGCACTTCCTCCTAATCCACCCTTCTGCCAGTAACCAACAGAGCTTGTAAATACACAACAGCCACAATTAATACAGGAGTGCTAACACTACACTTGATTAAACAAAGAATCATCCTTCCTATCTCTTCATCAGTCTCTCCTCCACTTCTTTCTTCCTTTCCAGAGGAGATATATTGCTTGCTGGATGCCATGATTCTAACTCTACCTTTTCACCTTCACAAAGACCCTCTAGAACATGCTGCTTTTATGAAGTTCCCTGAAGGTGAGGAAGAGATCATTATTCTGCCATCATCTTAGTCTTAGTTACATCTTAATCTCCTTCCCAAGAACCTCCTCCTTCTTTTGCCTGCCACTGTTTTCATACTATTTTAAGTACTGTCCTTTCTGCTGAGACCATCACCCATGGCAAGTGTGCACACAGGTTTTATTTAGAAAGTGGAAGTGACTGTGTCTGGCAGAAATTCTTGTGGAACAGTATTCTGCTGGGACAAAGAGAAACACAGCACTTCCCCACACACAGGATCCATAGGCACAGAAGATGGGTCACTTTCTAGTTTATTTCCATTTATGGAAAGTTTCGAGATGACAAGAGGCATTTCCTATGTTTCTTACATTCCTGACTGCTTCTGGTTATACAGAAATACCAGAGACCACTGCTTCCTGTTGTATCCCTGAGACATTGTTATCCCTGTCTTTAATGCAAATCATCTCCTATTTAGTACAAGTGACAGCTTCTTATGTACAACTTTTGAATCTTTCCCCCAAAATTTCTAGTTTGGGTGAATTTTTCACTGATTTTTTTCTATGATGTTTTTCATCATGCATTTTTCAAAGGAATCTAACGAGGCTCAGACTCACAGAGCAGTCATTGTTGGCAATTTAATTGATCATTCCAGGCACATAATGCCACATCTGCCTTGAAGGAGTCCTCTAGTGCTCCTGTATTACAGTAATGCTTCCATGTTCCTGCTGAAGAATTTGGAACAAAAACAAGTTTAAAACTTTCAAATTCTCTGGGAAAGAAATAATTCTTGACTGCTCTGTGCTTAGCAACAAGCTCAGATTTCAAATGTGCAGAAGACTTAGATAACAAAATAATAACAGGATACAGAGCAAGTAGGGTTGAAAGGCAGTAGAGGAATAAAGACAAGTTCCTTTATATCCAATACTCTGAATATTCTTTTACTCAAATATAAAAGCACTAAAAGATAGTAATAACACAAACTGACTCTGAAAGAGGTATTTCCTTGCCCTTGTCTCTAAAGAAGCATTTCAATTGTTTCAGCCCAGGTTTTCCAGGCCCTGATGTGCCAGCTCAGCCATCAGCTCCAGCCTCTTGCCTTCAGAAGACACCTTACCATCTTACAGAATGCCCCAGAGTTCAAACTTCCTCCCTCTTCCCTATGCAGAAATGCCCCTTTCTCCTCAAAGAACCCCAACTCACCCTCACCTTAAAGCCATTATATTTTGATTCTCTGTGTCCAAGGAATGATGTCCTGTCTGGCATTAATATTATCACCAAAGCATGTCCTTCTCTATAAAACATTGTACTGCTGACTATGCCATTGTTAAGTAAAATAAAAAATGTTTCTCTGAAGGAATAAAATTAAACATGGATCAATACAGAATCAGACCTTTAGCCATTCTAACAGAGGGTCTGGCCAGGGGAGTGAGGGGTGGGGGTGTTCAGTGTGGATCTGGTTTGTTTTTGAAGTTGTACTGTTTGCTTCTAAGCCATTAACCGGCCACTGCTGGGGGTCACTCCAATGGAGTCCCAGCTGGGTGCTGCTGGGGAGAGAGCTATTTTTGGATCTATCAAACACAAGTTAATGCTGACAAGAGTTATCAGGGGTGGAAACTACAGACACTCCCATGCCCTGAATAAAGAGCACATTTAAGCTTTTCCCTTTTTGCCCTCTTGGGGGAAGATTCCTCATTCCACTTCGCCCATACATACAAAGAATGGGCAATTATTCATGTATAGCAACTGTTGTGCAGAACTGCAACTCAGTATTTCTGTGTGGAAGGCACTGTGTGGGACACAGTATCTACAACTGCTGTGTAAGGAATACAGACTTCTTTTATTGACAAGAAAATGACTGAAGAGCTCATGGTATAGGGCTGACAGTAGTGACAAAGCACAGCTCTGACACCTCCGAGGTGCTTATTCAAGGAAATAGCTCACAACAGTGAGGCCCTTACAGCTTATAGTCCCCCCTAATTTTGACTTTAGTCTGTCAGACATTTGAAGAAATATTTTTTGCTCTATTCCTTCTGACCAGCTTTCCTAATCCTCCTTGTCTCCATCTGATACACAACCCCCTGAAGTGTTTGGAGCCACGTTAGGAAAGCACACTGCCAAGGATCCTGTGCTTTGCTCCAGGCCTGTGCAGGGAGCCCACAGGGAGAAGGCAGCAGCTGTCTTACACAAGGACTGCTGGGCTAGTTGATATGGACTAGATGGGTCAGTCAGAAGAGCCTCCCTTCTGCAGTGTTTACACTCAGCAGAGGGAGAAAACAGCAAAAGAAAGTGATGAAGAAACGTGGCTGTTATCTGATTTTAAGGAGGCATTAAGGAATTTTTAAAGCAGAAATCAATCAATCTTTTTCTGAAGCAGTCTACTGCTCCCAAATCAAACAACTCAACTACCTGTCATGTCAGGCATCACTAAGCTTGATAGAAAACAGTGACTGAGAGCTTGCAATGGATTTGTATTACTGTGCAGAGACCAAACTACCACCTCCTCTTTATTCCCATCTCTGCCTGCCTTGTATTCAGAGCACGGGAAGGTAAACCAAGGAATGAAACAGGTTTGGAAGAAGAGGATAAAAGTTCTCCTAGAAGAGCAATCCTGTCAAAAGGCATTGTAGAGGCCTGAGAAATGTAAGGTGTAAGTTGAACTCCTGCAAGAGATGTGCTACACCCATGTTACGTGCTGATAGACAGTTTCATTCAAGCACAGGCCCAAGGACAAGGCTTCCATAAAACACATTTCCCTACTGGCTGATGATACAAAGAACATGGTTTTGCCTTGGGAACCTTCTATAGTAATTTGCTCACCTCTTTCCTTCAGGATTGCTTCTGCTTCTTTCCTTTTCTAAAGGAAAACTGTGATGCTTTCTTTTCCATTGTTTCTTGCTTTAATTTAGGACTCCATCTCATTTTTGAAGTCTGATTGGGGAAGTCAGGGAACATCTCCAAGTTTTAAGCCAGCCTTGCTCAAATTTATGTCCAAATATATTACAATACTACATTTTTAACCACAAATGTAAGATAAAGAGATTTCCTCCAAGGTCTCTTTCCCTAAACACAGATGAGACGGTGCTGTTGCTATTTTATGATTGAAAGAGCTGATCATTTTTGGCATTCATTTCAACATGTGCTATGAAGGAGCCTATTGTGGTCACAGATGAGGGCTGTAACATCATAAATGAATAAAACATCTTGGCCTTATTGCTAACACCAGCAACAGCTGCTCTCTGTAAAAAGACAGAGCATCCATTGAAAGGAAGAACTAAGTGTGACAGGCTAAGCCAAGGTCACTTCTAAGCCTGCAACAGCCATGTGGGGGAAAAGGAGAAGGGTCATGTGCAGATACCACAGTAAAAGCACTTAAGGTGATCACAGCTCCATAAAACACACGAGGTACCTAACCAGAAACAAAGACTTCATTCAAAAGCTTCATTCATGAAACATTTGCTTCTCAGAAGATTTTACCAGAAGCCCATTTGTAGCAAAAAATCAAGTACTTCAAGAAAGAAAGCTTTGCATTTTGAAAAAACCCTGCTTCTAGCACTGAAGTACATCAAGATACTGTGTTCTTCACAACTGAAAGACATCAGCTTCTTTTTTTACACCCCCTTTCTCTACTTGGCATCAAGTATAAGCAAAGGCAGACACAGGATATGACTTCCTTGAAGAACACAAGCTTGGAGTCACGTTCCAAACAAGATGTAGCAGAAGTGTGAAATTCCCAGGTTTCCAAAAATTGGTAAGAAAGTCGAGGGATTCAAGGGAGAAAGAGGGAATGTGCTCTGAAGAGAAAGGCACCACAGGCTCCATCTAGTAGAGCACTGGTTCTAGATTAAGAATTGTTGGAAGCTCCGTATGAGAAGCATTCCTGATCAGTGCGCAGGCTTGTCCTTCTCTTACCTCTTGGCTCCCCAGGTGTCTGGTTTCAGGAGTGTGATAAATGGTCTCTTGGTCTGATGCAGTGCAGCTGCTGTTACGTGGGCTTTTGCAGCTCCTCTGGCTTTCCCACATCTCATTTTTCCAATTCTGTTCCAATATTATTCAAGGGATAATTTCTCCTGAGACACTTCAGGTGAATATGTATGTGATACTTACATATGACAACAATCCCTTCCTCTCAGCTTAGGGCTGTAATAATTTCACTGTGAGGAAAACAAAGACCCAACCTTGTAAGATTTTTAGTTTAGTTGCTTGATCACTCTGCAGTTTAAGTAAGTTATGACAAAGCAGCACATGGAACATGAATAAAAAAATGATGTTTATGAAACTTCCAAGTATGTTATTTGCAAGATATATAAGCTTACCAAATACTTAAGCCTGCATTCAGGTAATTTTTAAAAGGGGCATTAGCATTGCAAAAGGATTAGAATTCAGCATTCAGAATGTCTCAGACAATTTTTTAACAGCTGTTATTCCACATCCAACTAAACTCTGAAAGAAAACATGAATAAAAACATACTGATTTGTGTGTGTACATTCTTTCTGTAACCAGCACACTAAACAAACACAATCTATTATGACAATACTGAATTGCCAAGGTAAGTACCACTGCTTGGTCCAAAGTTTTATCAATAATAAAACCTCCTCTTGATAAAAAGCAGAAATGGCACGACTTCTATTACAAACAACTCACAGATAATGTAATATTTAAGGTCAATCTTGACAGTTAATTTTTAAATTTTTTTCCAGGCCTTTGTGAACAGTGTTCATTACAAAAATAAGTAGGGCACTCTTGAGTAACAAAGCAGTGGCAAGCATAAAATTCAATCAGACAGGCTTTAAAAAACTCCCAGAACTTCAATGAATTTAAAGCTAGCCAGTTTCAGCAGTTCAAGCAGTTTGTGTGTGTGAAAATGGGATTTTAACATACATCAAAATTTAAAGCCAGCCAACACTCTACTCCCACAAGAGCCAATACCAGGAAGCAAAGGCATGGGTTTCCTGCAGCACCTTTAACTGGCTTTGTCCACACACATGTCCAGTACAAACGGTGTTTTCAAGGCAGTGCTACATGAGTGGGCTCCCTCAAGAGTTGCTCAGGCCATGGCTGCATTTCTCACATAGTGCTCATGTAGGTTAGGAGGAAAACAAGGTGATACAAACAGTGGCCCAGGCTGCAAGGGCTAGAAACCAAGCTGATTGCAAAGGTGTTTCTCACCTGGCTTGTGATGCTTTACAGCCTGATCTCAACCCAGCAAAAGTGTCCTGAACTGAGCCTGGCTGCTCTTTTAACAGTGAAATACTGTAGTTTTGACCCATACAGGCTGGGTACTAACTGAAATGAAGATAGCATTATTTTAGGATTGAGATTATATCTCGTTTTTCATTAAGTGACTCATTGACTTTGTATCAGAATAATTTCAGGAAATGTGCATTGATAAGAACAACTTAGTGACATCACATCCAAGTGAACTCCCTTCTATTACACTGCTCATTTCCTGAACATTAATAATTCATCTACCCCAAGCAATGCCTTGGCATTCATTTTTAATTGACTGAAACCCCATTAGCTACAAATCCAAGGTTCTTTAAATGAGAAGATGAAGAACTTTTAGAAGGTTATATTCCAGCCCATGTGACAGCAGAAGGAACATGTATCAGCACATGGTTCCCCCACCCTCAGAAGTCTGACTGCTACCCTGACAGAGGGCTCCTGAAGAACAGTCACCCCGCATTCACGGTTGGAAATCTGGGCAGAGTAAGCCCAGCCAGGAGCTATGCCAGAGTAAAGTTGAGGGGAAAAAGAGTGAAAAGCAAACAGGGACCTTGTTTCCTGCCCATGTGAAGTCATTTGTCAATGACTACTGCCTAGGGAAATTAGGTTTTCTTCAGATAACCTATGGATGTTCAATGGATTTCAGTGCTATGCAAGGTGGCTGAGTGTTTAAATGACACCTGTACAAAGGAGTCATGCATACAGCCATCCCTTCAGACCTAAAAGGGCACACAGGCACTCTCTGCCTATCCATCAGTGTTTAATTAGCTGAAATTAATGAGTCAACCTGTCATTTCTCCACTGTAAAATTCAAGTAACACAAACAAAATTTTGGCAAAGATTTAAGCTATTTACATCTGTGAAACAGATCCAGTATAATCAAAATGAATATTATATAAAACAAACCAGCCCCTAAGACACAAAACATAGAAAGCCATTTTCATCCTTGATAATGATTAAGTTACTTTTATTCCCATTTAAAATATACAACTTTGAAAAATTATGCAACATACATTCAAATTAATTGCATTCTTAAGTGTCCTGATAGCCAGGTATCCTATTGCTGGCCAGTATAATACAATAATCCATCAACTCTGCTTATTTATGGCCACAGGAGAAAAATCTGCATAAATAAATATTTATATCTGATAGTGCAGCTTTTCCTTAAACACTTACATTTAGAAGTCAATTTCAGTAGGCCTCTTTCTCCCAAGCATTGCTTCTTGTTCCTACAGGAAAAAATGAATTCTACAAAGATCCCAAAAAAGGCCAAAAATTCTAAGTCTGCTATTTTAGAAATAGCATTCAAGATACAGGAGTCAATTCAGCAGTGCCAGAAAAAACCAGTAAAGCTAATATTACCACCCAAAAGCAGTTTGGGGAAGGTCACTAACAATGGCATAACACTTAACTGGTTTGGAAGTAGTGATTTAGGAACTTTAGAAAAATGGATCTGAAGGGTATCATTAGCACAGCAGTACTGTGGCAGATACCACGGGTAGTATGGCAAGGAGGCACAGCCTAGAGCCCCCTGGAAAAGCACCACTGCTGAGAAATCTTTATGGCAGACACTGGAAAAGGACACCCTGACTTAAGTGCAGTCTGCAGGGTACAGCACCTGAGGCAACTTACCCCTGTACAACTTGCTGTTATTTAGAGGACACCAAAGGGATGACAGGCATGTTTTGGACTGTAACATCCCCTGCTCCACAGAGCCTGAAGTCTTCACTAATCTACAAAAGACAGTGGGGAGAGAATGAGACTGGAATAGCAGTGAGTGATGTACAGCAGGTCTTACATCAGTTAATGGGTGGGCAGGGAATAGGAACAGCAACAGAGAAAAGCTGGCTGCTGAATTTTACACTGCAGCAAGAGTAGACAAAAACCCGGTAATTACAGGTAGCCCAAATTTAACTGAAGCCAACATCATCACTTCTGTATCAAGACTGCAGAGAAAAACATTTACCACTCTTAGAAAATCCAGTTCTTAACAGTTTGGTATGATATCCTAACTTAGCAGAGAAAAATCAACACAGGTATTTTAAAGTTGGTAATTTTTATTTACAGATTTATTGGCAAAAGGTGGTGGGAAAGTTTAAAACATTTTAAATAGAGGGCACCATACTGTATTGTATGAAGTATCAGTTCACAATCTTCAGTATCCAGCTGACCAAATAAAGCTAATTGCCACTTAAAGAAGCATAATCTGCATCAGCTCCATTAGAGTATCCTGCCTGAAAACCACTTTAGGCAGTTTCTAAGTCAACACAATCACTAATAAGAACGCAATTTTTGTGAAGAATGTATACTTGGGTTTTTGTACTGTACCTGATGTCAAATTGCCCACTTGCATACTGGCAAAGCAGTTACACTTCCTACTCTTAGTTGAAAGTTATAATCTCACTGTCTGCAATTTCAGCTGTCGGGTAATTCTGAACTACTCTGAACATTTTACTGTGAGCATAGTCAAGACTGGAGTAGATGAGATTGAAGGAAAACATTCCTGGTATACCACGTGCCCATCATATTCAGCTGCATAACCATAAACATCTTGTTTAAGAATTCTATTCAAAAAGGAGAAAAAATTTAGTCAGTTTTCACTTTGTCACATAGGTTTAATTCCTCACTGGAGCTTTTTAGTTCATTCTTCTAAATCAAGAGTGTTTAGTTCTTCTTCTAGTTCATCCAAGTCCTCTCCAGTAAAGAGATTTTCATCAACTGGAACTGCATCAATTACTCCATTTTCCAATTCCCCATCTCCATCATTATCTTCATCTAAATCATTTTGCTCGCTGTTGTTTATCTCACCACCAGAAGCTTCACTTAATTTATTATCTGAAAATAAACATAATTCTTAGGCATTTCAGTGTCACAAATTTCTTAATCATCAATTGAATTCACAATCCTACTAAACATGCTCTCAAATTTCTAAACTGTGAAGAAGCTGCTCTATTTGAAATTCATGCACACTTTTATTGGCTAAATTGCACGTACCTGGTTAATATGCAAGTCTAGATAATCTACTATGAAAACAGGTTGGAAAAAAGAGTAACTTACCATCTTTTTCTACTGAAGTGTATGTGCTGAATCGCTCTGGACTAGCAACTGTAATACCAGTCTCCTCTACTGCCTTGGGGACATACAGGTTCAAATCTACATCATTTATGCACACAGGGTCTTCCATCTGGAAAATAGATGCTCTGCATGAATTATTTTCCCACAAAAATTCTCACTGGTGCAAGATTTCTACAACATTTTTCACCTTCAACAAGAACTTTCTGATAAAATATACTCTGTGGCAGTATTAAATTAAGAACCAAGCCTTTTAATTTCATTGTAAGGGCTCTCAAATTGAAATTTTTCAAACTTGAATGCAATTGAGATATTCCTTGATTTAATCCTATTCTTTTACCTCATCATCATCTCCTGCTCCTTGAACATAATGGGTGTCATCTGCTTCTTCATCATCTGCATCAACCAACTCTGGCCGGAACTCAAATACTTCACGTCCACTAATCTGTTCACAGTAAAAGAAACCTTCAGTTATCACTTCATGGAATTTATACTGCTTACAAAAAACCCAAACAAACAAACCACAAAAAATATAAGGAAAAGAAAGTGACACACAGTAACAAGCAAAACAATTTCAGGCCACTTACCTTTTCACAAAAGTTTATTTCCTCGCTCTTCTTACATTAAGAATTGGAGTGTAAAACTTACCACCAATGCTTTGCCAGCTTTAAAATCTGCTTTCCTCCTCTCCATATCTTGCTCAGCCTTATCAATTTTTTCTTGTCTTTTTCTTCTCTTCCATGCAATAAAACACTCTAGAGTAATTTTGGTAACATTTGGTCCTAAAGCAGCACGCTGTCAAGGAAAAAGACCGATTAATGCTAGAAACTTTCCAAAGGCTCTCACAAATTGGAGATTTAATTACTCTTTTCCAGAAACTAATTGAAAACATTTGTTTCCAATTCCCCCTTGACTTACACTGTTAAACATGCATCATCATCATCATCTTAACATTTGACTCAACATGCAATTTTCCAGTTAGTGAGATGAGTTGGCACGAAAATTAATACAAAAAGTGGATGAGGAAATAAACAGAAGACAAGAGCTCAGTTGTGTTCAACTGACACTGCCGAGCAATGGTGACAGAAAGAAGCAGAGCAGCAACACCTTCAGAAGGCCTTGTGCTCTTGGTGTTGCTTCCTCCTTAGAGAGTTAAGGGAGAATTAAGGAGACAGTGAGCTGGGGATGAGAAAAGCCACAAAAACAGTTGTAATGGATAGATGAGAAATGGTGGTTAAGAAATAGAAGCCTCCTAAAAAAGGGTAAGCAACAGCTGCACTAAGTATGCAGCTATACTTAATTCTATTCACTAGGTGATAGTTGCTAAACAAAAACATGAAACAATGCTGTGTATCCTTTGCCCTAGCTCATACAACTCTAAAAACATCTAATACTTTTTTATTATAAATTAGTAAATTTTTTACAGGTCTCTTCAGAGTAACAAAAGCAACTACCACCAGAAGGTACCTGTCTGACAACTTTACCTCTTTTTCTATTAGATCTTCTAATGAAATTTCATCTTGCTTTTCTTCCTTCTTTTTGTCTTTTTTTAATACAAAGCCTGGAGGGAGGGCATGACGATACATACAGTTGTCTCCTCCACCTGGACAGACCCAAAACCATCCATATTTGTTGTTTTCAATAGCATCAAGGAAGTATTTGCAGACCTGAATAAAAACAGTGGTTGTTAGCACCATGTCCTCTTTCCACCTCCAGCATTTTATACTGCATGTCACAAGTTCTGTAAGTCCATGTCAGCTGTGCTCAGAACAGAAGGAACATGTCAAATGCATTGCTACTAAAAACAGTAGACAAAGAAGTGCAACTGAGTATGTAAAAATCATGCAGTCAACAACTTTTTCTCCCTCAATATGATCCCAATTAACAAAGTTGACAGAAGACTGACAACTATGCACTCCTGTAAAACCAGCAGCACATGTCGTTCTGCCTGCCAACACTGGTGCAGTTTTAAACAACACAAATTTCATCTGCCTCACATGTTGAACCTTCCAGCTCTGGATCCTGAGGTAAAGAGGCCATTCTGGAACTTTTAACAGGCAAGTCAGTTTAAATTTAGGCACAGCAATGGTTAATTTTTGCAAATTTAGGTGGTATCAATAGACTATTTAATTACTTGGTATTGAAAATGAGGTGAAATAGTCCCAAAGAATGAAAAAGGGATTAACCCATTATGCCATTTAGTGCAAAAATAAAAAATATTGTTGTTGAACTTAGAGCCTAGGAATTACAGATGACTCTCAATTCATAAATTCCATCTTACAGGAGAAAATTTAAAAACTTTTAATGACTGTATGTCAGCCAGTACATAAATAAGTCAATATATATGGCAGTCACTGCAGTAAAACACTTCACTAATCACAATACTTGGATCTTCTAAGCAATAAGGATGCATTAGACATACTACTGAAATCTTGAACATTTCTATAGAGCACTTCACCTACTATCCGTTTGTAATGTACATGATAAAACACTTCATGGACTAAAAAGAGCTGTTGGGTTGTGGTTTTCCATCTGGTTTTGGTTTTTTAATTTTTAAATGTATTACTAGAAATACTATCAGTCCAGCCATCTACTCAGAATATTACTATCTATAATATTCCATTCTAATTTTTTACATAATGATAAACATATCCAATGCCAGACTGCACTTAATTCCTTCTAGTACAGCTCAATTAAAAAAAAAGAAAAAAGAAAGAAAAGAAGACATACTATCTGGGTTTTGGGTTTTTTCTTTTCCGCCTCACCATGCTTCTTGTTCACCACTTCTTCCAGCTTCTTCTCATCCCAGTTGTCCATTGTATCTACAAAAAGACAACAGATGTTTTCACAAAAAAATTCCAAATACTGAACATTGCCAGCAAGCTGCTTTTCTGCCCAGTAACAGTTTTATATGCAATTCTTACATTTTAAGTCGCTTATGCAACAGAAAATAAATTCAGGTTCTTAAAATAAGGTTTTCTCTTATGCCACTCACCAGACAATTACCTCAAAAGCCATAGAAATTTTAATTTTGGAATGCCTAAAGTATGTTTCAGTTAAACACTCAATCTGTCATTCCATCTGTACAGTACTGAGTGTGGACAAGGGAAAAGAACAAAAACAAGAGCACTAAATAAAGTGAAGGTTGGAGGGTAATAGCCAGGAATACAGATAATCTAACTTGAGGCTGGAAAGAGATAATACCAAATAATCTGTGTTACAGTTAAAAGAAGGTTCCATCAAAAGAAGCAAATCAGGAATGACAATATTAGCAGTGAATCTGTGGGATCCCATCAGATACATTTAGGATGACAAGAGGCTAAAATTGAAATAAAGACTGAGACATGAGGAAAATGTAAAAAAACCAAGTCCTATAAAATCTCTAATCCCTGCTAAATAGAAGTAAAATCCAGAGTACTCAGCCAACAAGTTATTTGCAGAGAGGAAGTCACAGAAAAAATTCCCAAGTATCCCTACACACAGAACTGTGCACATTTGGCCAAACACTTGTAGCAGTTCTGGAAGGCAACTCTGGTTGCACATTGCATTTCCTCCTCTTGCACTTTCCTTCTACAGAACTGTGAGTGAAACAGCAACTGTAAGAAAAGTCAAACACTGTTCAACTTGCAACTTGTAGGACAGAACAGGTGACACTGCACAACTGAAAAACCACTGTCCAGTATCAGCAGGTCGTGCTTCTTTTTCTAAGTAAGGTCTAAAGAATATCTGAGAGCACACCTGGATGAAGTTTCCAGTGTTGTCCAGGACTAGTGGGATGGGCTGCCTTAGTCACTGACCAGGCTCTTCAGGATCATAATCACAATACAGAAGACTCTTAATCTTAAAATTCTAGTTTCAGAATCAGAATAGCTTAGCAGTCACTTTCTACAATTATTATACCTTTTTCAAGGTCTTCATCTCTTGCATCAATGTAGACACTTCTTTTTTCACACTTCCTTTCCAAAGACAAATCATGAGAAAACTTGCACTTGTCTCCTTTAGTACACTGTCCTTGCTTGAAGAAAGCACAAACTACAGATTTGGGGTCAGCACCTGAGTGAAGAAAGTTTTTATATTTTAATACTATTTTTAAGCAAAAGTTATAGATTAGAAATTCTGAGAACAGTAGCGCAGATTATGTAGAGAATGAAAATACATTTTTAAAATAAAAGTCATTTAAAGTGTTCATGGTAAGTACATAATTCATGTCCTGAACATGTCAAATTTACTTCTATTGCATGGCATTTACATTAAGTATCAGAGGTGCCACTAAACTATTTAAAGAAATACGGTGTGCCTGAGCAAATTATTCATTTGTGTATTACAATACATCAGAGAGATGATTTTGTGCAACTTCTTCCCTACCCATGAAGCTTTTCTTGCCTCTAGTACACAGTAAAGCATCTTCTGGATGTCAGCCTTTCCCCAACAGATCAAGAACACACTGCAATAAATTACAGTAATTTAACCCACACCCAC
The DNA here is from genome assembly GCA_013398075.1 of Notiomystis cincta. Lineage (NCBI taxonomy): Eukaryota > Metazoa > Chordata > Aves > Passeriformes > Notiomystidae > Notiomystis > Notiomystis cincta. The sequence goes on along the minus strand of VZRX01017789.1, from coordinate 10,711 downwards.
GAAAACCACTTTCTTCCTTTAATAACAGAAAGAAAATGGCTGATCAGAGACCCCAAAATAAGCACCTCTTGTTCTAGTATTAACTATCCCAACACCCTAACTACAGTTTAAGTAAAAATCATCCCACTAATGAATTATTTGACCATTAGGAAGTTATTACGAAAAGCAATGAAAGAAGAAGGTATAAGTGTATTTATGAGACATGACTAAATCAGAAATACTTTACTTGTAATATTATTTAAATTCTCATGGAAGATTCTAGGCTCAAGTTCTTCACATGATGCTTTACTTTTGGTTTAACTCAAAGTGATTTCAATATTTACAGCAACACTTGTTTAAAATGTAATCTAAAAATCTGGGCAATATTAGTTTTCTGAAATAACTTAAAGTCAAAAGCTGCTTGATTTAGAGAAAATTGATACATAAAGCTGCAGATCAAAACCAGAAAAATGTCATTTGTTGCTGACCAGTGCTACAATAAGTAAATACCAGGTTTGCTTTAAATATATGAAAATCAAACTTCTTTTGTCAAAAATTACTGCACATAAGCTCCAGAAGTTTGATAAGTAAAAACTTGGTAATGTTACAAAATTTGTTTGTTCAATAACCAAGCTCAAGAGAGAGCAAACCCAAGTGCTACTGCTAATTATGAGGTCAGATACAAGTAACTGAAAAGCATTTACTGTTTTGAATTGAGTACAAGTCTTCTGTTAAGACAGAAGTTATGATTTTAAATTCTTTCTTTGGATGTTCACACTTCTCTGGGGAGACAGGCTGATTTAAACCAATACCATCTCACACACACACAAATCATGCCACACATCCAGAAGCATCTAATTGATGAATCAGAACACAGCCAATTATCTTCACCTGTGCTGACAACATCAAGGTAGCTTTTGATATTCTAATGATCTACTGACCCCACGGGACTTCCCAAAACAAAGTCAAATCATGACTGACAAAATACTTAGAAACTAGATAGAGGAGAAAATAGTCACATCTATTTCATTAAAATATCAACTGGTGGTTTTGAAGGGTTATTTTATGTTAAGTAGTTATATGAATAAGAGAGCCTAAATGAAGATAAATCAGTTAGTCATACCTTTGCTAATTTTTTGTGCAGCAACCACAGGCTTGAAGAGCTCATTTAATTCTTGTAATTCCTTTTTCTTATCTTCTTTCTTTAATTTCTTCTCACTTTCTGATTGAGCAGCCTATAATGACCCCAAATTGAAAGTTGTCACTATAAAATCAGAATGCCAGGACTCACTTCACACGAACTGTATGTTAAAATAGCCAGTCATTCAAAATCAGTTTACAAGGGCAGGAAGGAAACAAGCTGTGATGCCTGGAAGGCTCAGAATTGCTGTTCTTGTGTGTGCAGCTGGTGCCCTTTAGTGGCACTGACCTGTCCCACAGGAGGGACTGCAAATCTGCAGGGAGCAGAGATTGCTGGCAGGTACCTTTAGAACCACAGTGACCACTACTGCACTTTACAGGCAGGAATCCCACGAGAGGCACTGAAACTACTCCTCCTTAGGCAGTGCAGCTGCTTCCTGATCTGCACAACTAAAGCCTCTCTTGAGCCCCCTACATTGCTGCTTTGCTCTTTCTTCTGATCTATACAGGCAGCAAATCCAGGAAATCTGTCCACAGAAGTTGGAAGTGCTTTAGAACATCCTTTCAGCTTGGACCAACTCAACATGTGAATGTTTCACTGCTTAACTAGGGACCAAAGACTGGAAAACAAGCTCATCTAGGGAACAAAAAACCCCCAAACTCGCCAAAATCAAAGAACCAAAAAACCCCAAAGAAACAACAACAAATCAAAATAGGAGAAAAACAAACAAAAAAAACCAACCCACCACCAAAGCTAAAACTTTGATAGCATTTCCGTTTTCATCTCATGGCACAAGGAAAATCGCTTTAAAAAGTTCTTTCTCAGGGACAATCCCAACTGAAAGCTATTTTATAAGGTCAGAGAGGTGTATCAGGTTTAAAAATTTGGTCCTGACATCCAACAGGCAATAGCTACCAGTATTTGAGAAATAACATTATTCTAGGCTGGCTATTTTACTTATTGGTATTTGTACACATGCCACAGATGCAGGGATTTCATACACAAGTTTCAGAACTGTTTGGATAACACCAATGTTTCTGAAGTGACATCACAGAATCCTTCCCACAACAAAAAATTATTAGATCTAATGACCCAAATATCAACTTGACTTTTCAAGTTGGGCTTGCCATGCTAGTTCACCCTTGTTACCCAAGGAATGTACCATGACATCAGCACCTGAGCTAACACCAATGGAATTATTTTACAGGATCATTCATAGAACAGAAAGCTGTGTAAATATTTAACAGCTAGCTTTCCTAGCACTGCAGGAATAACCTGGATCATTTCCATTAACTCCAAGCTTTCTGACCGAGTATAATGTAAACATTGTATCTCATTTTATTTCATCATACAGAAGAGCCAAGTTGCAGACAATGGGTCAAAATTTCAGGTTTTTCAACTAAAGAGTCCACCAAATAGATGGAGACTTGATAGACTTGTGTCCACTTAAAACTGCAATAAATATTTCTGTAAGTAGAAGAATGAAAATGTAGTTTTATAATCTTCTTTCAATTCCAGTTTTAGTAACAACTATTGTTAATTTTAATTGCTCACTATTTCTCAAATAAAATTTGTATTAAAGAGAAAAAAGAGAAAGAAGATGCAACTGTACTTTGCTGACAACCAGTATCTACAATTTAATTTCAAGTACACCTTAAACTGAATTATGCCACTATCAGAATGCTATGGAGACAAAAGCTCACCCTGACTAGTTGAGTTTGGATGGGATGCAGTTGTTTTTCACAACAAAAGCCAACCAAACAAACTAAAAAACAGCAACCCCCATACTCTGTACCAGCTTTACACAGGTACATAATTTACAGCTAGACAAGCTTTGCAAGACAACTGTTAGCCAGATCTGTGCCAGTCACATGAGGCAAGGAACAGCTCGACTTTCTTCTCCTTCAGTACATAACCATCTGTTTGTACTGAAACAGAGGATTTGACTATGCAGTGGGAAAACATTCCACAGTAAGTGCTTACCTGGCGTGGATTCTGCTGGCCAAACTTAACCTGGTGAGTCACAGCCTTAATAAATTTCTGCTGCTTTGCACCTTTTTTATTCTTTAGGCCAAATGTTTTGTCCTAAATCAAGAGATAAACACAGCCATATTAATTAAAAAAAACCCAAACCACCAAAACAACAGAAACCCCAGCCTTGCCACTCCTCTTAGGCTTTTAGTAAAACACAGATTATTTCCTCTAGCAACAAAAGCAATGCAAGAAACAGTACGGACAAAATTTCAACTCCTCATTTCATCTTCAGAAGTGGCTTTTCAGCAGAACCTGCTGAGTGTGGCCCTTGTGTGAGCTCTTGTTTTTGTCACCAGACCTCCTCGTGCCCCTGGACCCCTGTGAGTGTGCATACACACCACACTCGGGCCTCTCAAGGCAACAGGACAGGATGTTGTGGAGACTACCCAAGGAACATCTGAGGGAAACAGGGTACCTGATTAGCCACAGCTACTGCTGCTTTCTCTGCTTCCTACCTGAAATCACTTCAGCTATCCAGACAGAAATGTGACATATGTTAGACAGGTAACTATTACCACATGGGACATTGTGCTTTTTATTTTCAAGTATTGGAAGCTTTTCCTTTTCTAACTGTACTAATCTGAAGTTAAGCCTTAACATAAAGACTGGTCAGGTGTCTCTACTTCCTAAATTCCACTGCCAGAAGTTTCTCTTTACTGCCTAAACCAATTCTTCCTCTACATCTTCAGCTTTATTGTTAAGGAGAAATTTCTATATCAAATCTATGAAAAATTCCTCAAAAAAACCCCAAACAGCTTACTTTCACATGAGAACCTGAGGCAGAAATTATTTTTTTCTAACTGAAATGCCTGCCTTAAAATCTTATCCATGCCTTTGATTTGATACCAACGTGTTCTTCCTTGAAGGAAAAAGTAACAAGATGTTCATCCAGTGGTAACAGCTCAGTTCAAACACAGTTTTGGAAGGCCTAACAATCCAAAAGTATTTTATAAAATAATTACAAAAGAAACAGCTCTAAGTGTCCAGACTTGTGCCGTTTTCACTTAAAACAGGCACCCTATAAACAGCAGGTTCTCTGTCAGTTGGTGCTAAGTGGAGAAATCTAAACATTTAGTTGGCAAAGAAAACCTACTGTTTACACACTTGATTCCCACTGTAAATACAGCATGGAAAACGCAATCCCTGTGTACTTGGTTTACACAATAAATTATTGTTAACAATCGATGCCAACTTTTCACCTTTCAGCTACATTTCTTTGTAATAAAATGCAGAATTTTTCCAGGGCAGCTACATTCAGCAAGAACCGATGCCAGGACAACACAAGGCCAACTGCTATAACCTGACCTTTCCAAAAACCACAGAAACACCAACCTGCAACCTCAGAATCAAAAGAATATTTCCATCACGCGGGTATTTCACCTGAACAGCACCTTTCACGCCAATAAATCCAGGCAAACGTTTAATGTCTGTAGCTATTTTGCTTGCACTCTCAGCATAAATTCTCACACACAGCATAGACAAACACACTCCTCTAGCAGAGGATTTTTTTCAATCGAGTCACACGGGTCAAACTGTAAGAGAACCCACCGCAAACCTAAGTGAGAAACCGAGTCACGAAGGTGTGAGGGGATCTCTCGAGAAATCTGGTCCCACGGCAAAGGCACGAAGCCACAGCGACTCGCAGCACAGGGACGGAGCGAGCGAGGCCGAGCACAGAGGCAGAGCGGAGCGCCGCTGTCACGCCGCACTCAGCCCGCTGCCCCGCTCAACACCCCAAGCTGGGGCCAAGCGGCCCCGAGAAGCCGCAGCCTCCCCGGGAGCGGAGCCATCTCGCCCCAGGGCCCTTCCCGCGGCCGCTCCAGCCGGGAAGCCACAGGGAGCGGCAGGGCCCGGCGAGTGGCCGCGCCGGGAGACGGCGGCCGGGGCCTCCTCACCTCGATGATCTTCTCCTTCTTCTTCTGGTCCGCCTTCTTGCTGCCCCCCGCCGGCTGCTGCTGCTTCTTGGGGGGCATTTCGGG
>VZRX01017788.1:226393-238576 GCA_013398075.1 Notiomystis cincta | reverse complement strand
GAAGGAAGGAAGGAAGGAGGGAGACTGGGTTGTGGTAACTTCATAGCTGGATGTTCTCTTATTGAGATGGAATCACAAGTGTTAAAAAGGGGAAGAATTGATACATTTCAGGATTTTAATGAGAGGATGGTAAATCTTAAAACAAGTTTCCCATATGGATTGTAAAATCTTCATCCTTGTAGATATTTAAAGCTTGACTGGAAAAGGTCCTGAGCAAACTGAGTTAAGTTGCTCCTTCTTGGAACAAGGAGTTGGACCAGAGAACCTCCAGATGTTTCTTCCAACTTCATTTATTCTCAAGTTTAACTGTTGTGTGCAGAAAAAGCAAGGAGATACATGCTGTATTGAATTTTGACTTATCCTAGTCTTATTCTTCTCCTCTCCTAATCTAGTATTTTAGAGACCATAATAGTCTCTCAAAAGTCTCATGAGACAGACTCGTGATTCCTTGTTTTGCAGGAGAGAGTGGCACAGGATGGGAGTGGTCACAAGATATTCCTAAACCTTACTGGTGAAGCAGGACTTCTGAATCTTGAGCGAAGGCTGGGTCAGCCTTTGTTTCATGAATGGGATACAACTGTAACTAATAGAAACCAGAGGCAGGGGGGGTGGTGATCTCACTGACAACATGTGGGATGGTCATGGACATCTCTTACTCCTCTGGGCCAAATTATGTGGGGCTGTGGATTCTGTGTCCCTCCCACTGAACTGTGTCTGAATTAATTTGGTCAGAGATGAACTTTCTGCAGCAGATACAGAAAGCTCTCCTCACAATGTACTCTGGGCATCTTGAGGAAGGTAGGTGGAGGAAAATGAAGTCTATGTTCCATATTTCTTGTCAAGAAATATGACATGTTCCTTTGGATCTGAGCACGTGAATATAAACAGTGCTGAGATTTGTAGGCCTGTGGTATCTCTCCTAGGTATCAAACAATAGTTTTAGAAAGCTGAAAAGAACTTAGGCATATTGGCTGTGGGTTGGTATGTGATGCCAATCTGTTGCTAAGTGTTATTTTTAAATTAACCTTTTATTACCTTCTATAACACTGGAAATTAAATTTGAAGTGAAAACCCCTTTACTTTTAACTCTTAATAATAAATAAATTTGTGTTATGAGAATCGGACTTGGGTTGTGTGTTTATAGACCCTGTAATTAAACTGGAGCAGAGTGGGATTGTTCCACCCTGACCTTCTCAGGAAAACAAACTAGAGTTTCTATGGACACCACAGTAGGACTAAAGAGTTTTCTTATCTGGCATGCTTTATATCCATTTGGAGATCTGTGTGTATGCATTCACATTTATGTGAAATTGATCCCTATAGCTACATGGAGTGACTGTATGGTCACTCAGAGTCCACATTCCCAGGTGCAACAATGATCAGTGCTTGTATTGGGAGCTGTACTGAAGTTTTCTGCCACCCTTGTTAATGCTGCAATGATTCAGTGCTGGTGATTATTTTTCTCTGACAAATGCAGTCAGACAGCAAGCAATATTTCACTGTGTCAAAAGATCTTAAGTGGATTCTACCTTGAATAACTGACATTCACAGAAAAACAAAGATGTATTTGGATTTATCTATGATGAGTAGATTTAAACAATCCTGTAAATGTAAACAAATTGACTTTTATGAGTAATAAGTGGGGTAGATCTTTTACATGGGTCCCACATATTTACATGTTCGTAAATAAATATACACATATCTATTACATGAAATGATTAGGGTTTATTCCAAAGCTCAAAAAAACTGCATGATACTATTATGGCCAAATACAAATATGCAAAAGAAGGTAAATGTGTGTAAGGAAAAGGGAGTGCAGAGGAAGTAATGATCAATGTTCTATTTGTTTTTCCTGTCCCTCATCTTCACTTACTGCCAATTTTTCCAAATGTAAGGGCAGAGTTTCCTCTTTCCAAGGTTGCCCATTGCCTGTGTGACAGAAGGCATAAGGTCAAATTTCTACCCATCCATGAGCAGACCCAAATGAATAATGCAGAGAATATGTTAATGACTGATTTCTGTGTATTGCTGAAGGTATGATTCCTTTATCTACTCACCCTAAGACAGACTTATGTGTTGTGAGTTTTCATATTGCTCCAGAGATTTAAATGCCAGAAGAATCCCATCTGCTCAGACACTCAGACCTTTTACATAACACAGGTCATGGGATTTTACCCAGTAAATCAAGCTGTGGAAGAAATCATCCCTTTAATTTGAGTGTTATCAAGCCCATGAACTTGTGACTAAACCTGTATATATCTAATGGAAAGTCATTTGGTCTAAATGTAAGGCCTCCAGGAGATGATTAATCAGATACATCCTTTAATTATGTTGCAATGGTTAATTACTCTTGCTGTTAAAAATTGTCTTGCTTCCAATCTGAATGTGTCTGTCTCCATGGAGACATTCTTATGTGGGAAGAATAGGGTGCCATGACCTCTCTCTTCATAGAGGTTTCCATTTGTTGCCTTTTTTTTGTAGATCGTTTGTCTTGATCTCAGGCTATAATCATTCCAACTGATGGATGTGTCCTGATAGCTTGGTGTAAATACAGATCTCCTTTAATTAAGGCAAAAAATGTGCTTTAGATTTACGAGTCTGAGGGATACCAAATCTGCCTCTCACAGTTCACATGCTGCTCTTAATGCTTACTAGAAGAAATCATTATCTGCAAAATGTGCCTCGATTTGGCTTCTCCTGAACAAACTTAATCAAAGTTTCCAGTTCTGATTTCCATTCAACTTGGCTATCAGCCTCGAGGAGGTGAGCTGTTTTTGCCAATATCACAGATTTCACCTTCATAAAGACATATTGAAAAAGAAATTAATCTCTCTGAAGCAGGGGCTTGCCTTTTACTGATACCAGCCTGATTTTATCAGGCTCTGGTGTCAGAGATCAATTATTTGTCGGTCAGTACTTATGGCTTGAGGAACCTGATGAAAACAGCAATTGACCCTTTTATTTCAATAATTTATTTTCTGCAGGTGATTTCTTTGTGTAAATTACTTCAGGTTTTGAAATCTGGGTTTCTGAGCCAGAGACTACTCAAGGCAATCCTTGATACATTTCTGCCTTCTCTTTGATTGTCAGCATCTTCTGAACACACACTTGCATTCTGTTCAGGCTCAGACCTGTTACCTTATGTAATCCAGCATTTGGGAGCTTTCACATATGTCTGTCTCTGACTAAGCTTGACTGAAACAATCATACTTGGCTACACATATTTTTCTTCTTGATAAAACCTGTTTAAAATACCAGAATAAATATAGTCAGTGATTTAAAATGTTATTTTATTGACATGACATACAACAGATAGAATTGACTACTGACAGAGATGCTCAGAACCACTGTACTTTGCATTTACTCTTACCCAAATATCATCTACTCTTCTCATGAAAGGGCCTTAAACCCAGAAACATACTGGTTACTGGGTCCTGTGCTGGAAAGTGTGTGAAGTTGTTTTCATTTATTATGTTTTTCAGATTCATCCCATCTAATTCCTTGCTTTCTCTACATGGAGATGAAGGCTTTAAAACTGCCTCACATAGGCAACATCCTACCATCCACACAGGCAATTTGTGAACTGTAAAGGATGGAAAGCCTAGGCTGATTTCCACTGACTGTGCTTACACAGCATCTTAATTCACTAATGATTTCAAAGGCATTGAGTAAGACATTAGACCTTGGTAATAACCCAGTCTGCAAATTGGTCAGCTTTAGCACAGCAGTTAAAAAATACTGGTTATAATAAGATGCCTAGAGAAACAGAAATAGCCTCACAGCTTGTCCATAAAATTCAATTTGTCATGTGTGATAGCATCTCACAGCTCATGTTTCAAGGGGATCCTGCCATTGGATAATTTGTACCTTAATTGGTCTTCCTCTGACTTCCAAAGGGTGGAAATCACCCGATGCTAAGGTGTACTCAGCCACAGCCTGCATGCAAAGACAGGGGTGGAGAGGTACAGAGTGGTGCTGAAGCACACTCTGAAAGAACTGGGATGATCCCAAAGTCCTTTCTGTCTGTCAGTTCATCAGCTAAATCTATATTTTATTTAATACCTTCAGATTTCTGTCATTCTGACTGCTAGTTCTTGTACAGGCATTCAGCTTTATCTTAAACTTGAAAAATTCTTGACCTCGGTGTTGAAAATAATAAATGTGGCATGGAAAGTTTTTCAAATTTTCCCTGCTCTTATGTAAGGCTTCAGGAAAGTACAAACTTTCCCTTAACTTCCCCATCTTTCCAGCTCTGATTTGGTCCCCAAACTATTGTCATCTGTTTCCTCTGTAAAGGCAAGTAGCTGTATGTAGAGTGTTGCCAGCAGGTGCTGCTGAGCACGGCAGAAAAAGGCTCAGCTCTGCCTCCTTTTCACTCAGGAGAGTGACATCAATTTTTGTTTTATGAAATCTCTTGCAACTTAGCCTATTTTAAGTTCCATTTTGTATTTTGCCTGAGGTGGCTGAGGTAATTAGAAGGGGATTGACAACCACATTGTGTTCTGTAGAAATCAAGCTACAAGTATTAGGAAGCCTTTGTGGAAACACAATAAAGAGTAAAAATGTTTAGTGCTTCCAAGAAAAAAAAAACAAATAGAATTTCAAATATATGTGCTTAAGACGGGAAAAATTAAATTCTTTCACTATTTGAATTCATTTAATAATAGTGTGGCCTTTAAGTCTTAATTGTATTTCATTTTTGTGATCACTTCGTATCAGCCTTGGGTACCTGTAGAACAAATCCTAGTCTCTGCCTTTAGTCATATAATTTGTTATCAGATAAAGCAAAATTGTTCACAAAAGGAAGATAATAAACATTTATATGGCTTTTTATATCTTGGAAAACTTCTGTGTCTCAATAAAAAATTTTAATGTCAAAAGATTTTTTTTTCTTAAACTGATCCAAAAAAAGAGACATGATTGGGGAAATAATCAATATATAATTGTAATTCATTTAAGAACTTCAGAAATTATGAACATAAAATGAAAATATGTCCTTTTTTAAAAAAAAAAAACAACTTTAAAAAATGTTACTGGTGGCTTTTTATTGCAAATAAGGATCCTCAGAGGGAGGGACATACCACCACTCTCTGAGTTTACCTATTCCAATCTTTATTTAGTCTCATGGTGAAGGTTTTTTGGTTTTTTTTATATGTGTGTAGAGATGTAATTTCCCCTGAAGCAGCAAGTTCTTCTTATCCCTTGTCCCATTCCATGCATTGCTGTTTTTCAACTTCCAATCAACTTGGTGGCCCTCCACTGGGACTGTCCTAATTTTTACTTTTTCTTGAGCAGCAGGAAACCAAGACTGTGTAGGGCCAATAAGTTATCTTCAATCTCTAATGTCATCCATCAAAGCATAGGCTTTTTTGGACATGAAAATGTCACTTGTGTTTGAACTTAGAGAGGGACAAGATTGATCCACCTTTCTTTTCTTTCCTTTTCTTCCTTCCCTCCACACCAATCTTTCTTTACTTAAATATTTTGCAGTCCATTTTGACTTTTATTTTATATCATACCCCATGAGGACTAGAAAATACTTACAGATCTGCAATTTTACCTAATATCTACTAATTTACCTTTAAAACCACTTTCATTTTACTTAAGGAAAACAGGGACATTTTCCATGCAACTCATTTCAAGGCTTATTGAACTAGTATTTAACATATTTTTTTATTACGGTAAATAATTATACATCTGAGGCATTTTTTAATTTGTTCAGAGATAAAATATATTATTTGCACAGGAAGTGGTATCATAATGGTCTGATCTTTTTTAGATTATATTTAGTGAGAGATAAAGTATTTTGCAGACTTCTAGGGTAGAATATATAAGAATTTTTTAACAAAATCTTGTCCATAGTAGGCTTGTAAAAATTATTTTCCTGGCTTGTTGTCTGTCTGTTCCATAATAAAATTTATAAATATTTCTATTGAAAATAGCAGAAGGCAATAGAAATTAAGTCATGTACAAAACCATCCTACCTGCCATATTATGTTTCAGTTGTGGCTTACAATATCTCTTCTGTTTTCAAATCAAAAAAATTTATTGAATTATTTCATTGTTTGGTGGTAGAAGAACCTGTGTTCCCCTCAGTTATGCTTACCTTTTCCCACTAGAAAATATAGTCTTCTAGAAGTTTTTCCATGCAAATCTCCTGCTGGAACTCACTTTTCTGTAATTAAGAATCATACTTACGTGTCTCTTGATTTTGTTTAACAATTGGCAATGTGCTTGTCTTTGCAGAAGCAGAATAGATGAATTGTTTGCTGCTTCTTTCCCCACTTGAATACTGCAGTGACACAGACGTGAAAAGCAGATTAATATTTTTGCTTGACTTAGGTGGCTGTGTGATCTGGCTGTGTGCTCTGTGGAACAGGCACTTCTCTAGCTGCCCTCTGGACTACGCTGTTTGATGTGTTCACCCACCACTTACTGAATCCATGGAGCGACATTTGATAACGTTTGGGTGACAGCAAAGAGACAATCCCAAAGACAATGTTTTTGAAGGACTTGATGAGCAAGATGTGCACCCACAGGTTGGTGCTAAAAGGGATGGAGAGTTGTCAACTTCCTGTGAAGGCCCTGGGAATGATGTATGCAAAACTCTCTTCTGTACAACGAGTACTCAGCTCTGGCCAAGACTCTGACAAGGCAGAGTTTTCCCAGCACTTTCGCACACACCTACTGGCTCCTGTCTTGTAGATAAAGCTGACATGTCCAGAAAAGTGTAATGTAAAAAAGAAAACGACTTCATGTTTCTGAGAATTCAGAAATTTGGGTAGGGTAGAAGTTTGAAAAATTTCAGACACACTTAAAACTGCAATTCTTATTTCTAAAAATTTATTGCATGCATCCATCCAGTTCTCAGGGACCCCAGAAACTGTATTTCTTCATGATTCTGTTTGAAAAGACTCTGTGCTTTGATATCAGCCTGGTGGTTTGGTTCTGACTGCACTGTGATATTTCACACCAGACCTCTGCCTTAAATAAGGTCAAAACCAAACAGGGTACCCTGTGCCAGCACTTGACGTGTGAACACGAGACTCCTGTCAGCACAGATGCCAGTCCCAGCCGTTCAGCTCAGCTGTTCTCGCTGATAGCTGCCAAGTGGTGTAGTGGAACACCATATAAATTAAAGTTCTGCATATATGAATTAAGTATTGATGGATTAACCACCCCTATGAAGCTCACACTTCGAGATGACATATCCATTTGCATTTAAGCAGTGTTTTGAGTTTAGCTGAGGCTTAGAGAGATTTTCAGTTTAAAAAACTCTTCATGCTGTCCCAAATTCTATGATGTGGACTATTTGGGGTACCCTTGTTAGTGGTCATAACAACCAGGTCTTTGACAGTCCCACCCTAGTTTTAGCTCCCACTCCAGGAACTCCTCTGGCTTTCAGCTGGATAGTGGAAGAACTGGCACCTGATTTCCAATGCACATGGAGAAAAATTGCCTGTTTGCCTACAGGGCAGTACTGCCTGGTATGAATTCACAGTGCTGCAAGCTAAGAGAGTCAATAAGACGTTCCCATTACTTGCTGCTGTGAGTAATTGATGCCAAATATCATCAGAATGATGTTAACATAATTCTGCTCTGCTCCAGCTTGCTGGCACCCGCCTGTATAACATCAGCAGTGACTGGTTGCTGTGTCAGTCAGCCCTTGTTTCCTTTATCCTTTAGTGTTGAGCAGTTAACTCTGCTTCTGCTCAGGGATACTCACACTTTATTCACTGGAGTACTGCTCTGACATTCAGCAGTCACTCAAACGCCTGGCACTAAACACTGATGCAGTCCTGGGCACTTCTGGGTATTTCCAGATAGAGGAAAACAGCTTTATTTCATTCTGGAGCTGTTAGGGAAAACACTACTGAATTCAGGGAGCCTTAAATATGTCCCTTACCCTGAGGTTGCTATCCATGCATATTACACATTCTTTTTAATGGGTACAGTTCCGTTGCATAATTAGAATTTAAAATAGCAAAACAGAAACTGAAAGACTGGAGAGGAGAAAGAAAAGAGATCTGAAAAGCTTGGAAAACTTCCACTGACACAGGACCGAATGAGATGAAATCTCCAGCAGCAGGGACGGATGGTGAGAGCAACACTGCCATCTCCTGAATACCCTTGGCAAGATCTGGTTTTCCACTGATTTCTTTTACTTTGTGGAGCACAGCAAGGGCTGCAGCTCCATCTCAACATCCCCATGCACTGGAGGCTCCAGCCTTCCTCTCAAAAAATAAGTAATCTAATTGGAGTCCAGACATGCTGAGAAAAATGAGCAGCAAAAAGACAGCCAGGAAAGAGGAGGAAGATAAGGGTAGTCTGGTAAAAGTGTTCTGCGAAACAAGGTCCATTTAGTAAATCCTTTTTCACAGGTTTGGACTTGTAAAGTGTTTGAGAATAAGCTCATTAGATGATCTAGTCTGGATGCCTGCCTATTGAAGTATTTTAAGATTTTTTTTGTTTCCCACTGGGCCTTAGAGCTTGTTATTAACTAAAGAGGAGCTTCTAGAAAGATGTTAGAGGCTGAAGTGAAAAATGAACAGATTGAGAATCTCCTGGTGGTTTGAGTTACCCTCATTCTTAGAAGTGCCTCTGTACACTGCATTTGGAGTATGTCCAGCTACGATTCACAGCTACTGCCTCTATTGCTAAAGTCACAAGTTCCCTGTTATTTTTGCCTCTGTGAGAGTAAGTAACATTCCAGCCATGCTCTCAATTTACCTTTTACATACTGAACATCCATATAACAAAACCAAACAACAGATACAAATCTACCATATTTTTGCAGCCACCTCATTGCATAGTTTCTGATTTAATTTTCACCACACATTTTAAGGCTGATGTTCTTCAAGAGATACTTTCTGTCCTTAGTCATGTATTCTGGTCACAGTAAAATAATTACTATGATGATACTTAAAATACTGTCCTATTAATTTAGCAAGCCCTGGAAAGAAGGTCTCAGTTTGAGATTTCAGAAAGTGATTCCTTAGGCTTTGTGCAGATTGAGGAGCACATTCTGAAAATACTATTTGAGTCTTAAACAGCTGGAAATTATCTTTTAAAAATTAAGCAAAGTTTAAAAACCCAGGACTATGGCAAATGACTGTAAAGCTTCCTGGAATACTTACCCTGAGGTACTCCCTGCCTTTTCCCACAAGGGCAGAGCTCTCAATTTGAGAAATGCTGTGTTAGCTAGTGTTTAACTAATACCACAATGTTTCTTCTTACATACAAATGAACAAACTAAATAATCTGTCAGACCTCTCTAGCCTTAATTTGTCCTTATATAGGTAGATTAAGGCTGCATGCAAAAGGGAAAACTCCTGCAAAAGCTGTCAGTTTACTTCATCCCATTTTATTTTGTTTAGGAGGTTTGGGGAATAAAAAAATTAAAATACATTTCTCAGTTAATTGAATTGCCACTCCTTAATTCTCAAATTCATATGATTTTTAGCATTTTAACAATTCAGTTCACACCAGTTTGAAACTTGATCTGGTACAGCTTTTTTCCTAAACTTTAATCATGAAATGGCAGGCATTTGATAATGAAATGTTCTCCATTCTACACTTCACAAAGGTATGCCAAGTGGGTTTTTTTAGCATCATCCAGTGAGAGAAAAGCAAAAATAGTGCCAGCAGTTCAGATTCTTCTTGAATTTTCCCTCCAAAAAACCAAAAACAACCCACTTGTAGATAGTAAATTTCTAAAGTAGTTATTCAAAACATACAAACAAAAAGTCCTGTAAGTAGCACAAAATGCACAGGTGTCTATTGAAGCAATGTAAATTCTCACAGTGGGCTTTCTAGGGAGTAAGAAGGCTAAATGACTTTGTTCTTTGTACTTGCTTTATCTGGATCCACATCTTCCATTCAAACATTTGCATCTCCTTTTTAATATATGAATTTTCTGTTCTGTCGCCTGACTACAAAAGCAAAGGTACTCAAAATCCCAGGCCAATTTTCTCTATGGTTTTTCATCCCTCCAGTCACAGTAACATGTCCACCACACTTGAGCACATTACAAAAATGATTCCATGTAACAAGCTTGTAAACACTTGTATTAATTTGTTGAAGTTGATGACAAATTTTACTATGACTCACAAGTCTTCAGCAACATCATCACTTGTAATTTGCATCCATCCATTGTTAGGATAAAAAGTGAATTGGTTCAGTAACATATAGAACATTTAATTCTATTTTAAGAAAGAGAAAACTCACTAAAAATGTAATCTGGTTTTTGATAAGCAAAATCAAACTTCTTTGAGGAGTTTGTTCTTTCCTCTCATGAAAGAAATTTGGTAAGTGAAATAAGACAAACAAATATCATATGTAGCATTGGCAAGATCAAGTTAGCAAGGGAGGATTGCTACTGATTGATGTTATGCACCAAAATTCTCTTTGTGAGGTAGCTCTTGAGCATAAAACTCTGATGTTTGTGCAGACAACTCGTGCATTATTCAGTGGTACTTCCATACCTCCCTACAGTGCAGCTGAAAGGATGCTGGAAGCAGGATGAGCTGCAGCTCAATTCCTTGTCAGGGCAAGCAGTTGTTACCGAGTCAAACTGTGACTCAAAGTGTAGTTCAGCTGGTGTTGCTTGTCAGAATTCTTGGTAGTATTGCTCCAGTGCTTGTATTGGTAGAGTAGGGCTACAACATCTGTATTTGTAGAGGGAGACTGAAAGTCACCACCATAAATGTTGACTTGTTATTTGCTTTCCTTTTTCTTTTTACCGTACCTGTAGCTCTCCTCTGGTCATCGTGTCAGTGCTTGTTTGTACTGGTGTACCATAGGTGGGCTTTTTGGAGCACACCTTCCTGGCTAGTTTCATTCATAGGGAACCTGTCTGTCATACTCCCTGAACCTACCACCAAGTAAACCAGGGCATGATAAAAGGGGAAAATTGTGACAGTTTCTTCAGAAGCAAAGTCTGAACTAAATGTAGATGCATCCATTATTTGTTGTGAAATATCTGCTACAGAAGAAGAAAAAAATATCCTGTTGCTTTTGTACTTATTAGAGCTCTTATTCAGGCAGCAGAAAATGAGTGTCCTGGGCTTCTTTTGTAAGCTGTCAAGCCAATCTGGCCAGCAACATCTATTCAGATGACTTTGGTACACCAGTTTGAGAAGTTGTAGGCAAGGAAGAGCAGTACAGAATGAATATCAGTGAATTTCTTGGCCTTATCCCCAGACTACTCTCCTTCTGAACTGGCCTTTTCATTTTTCTCTAAGGTTCAGCAGATGTTTAGCACAGCAGAACAGATGTGAGTATGTAAGAGAATTTGGCTAGCAGTAGTTATACTGATCAGTTCAATTTGAGTTTGTTGTGTGATGCTTTATCAAAAGATGTAGTAAATTTATGTGGCAGACTATAAAGTCATTTTTAAGTTCTGTTGTGTATTCTAAGTGCTTTCGGTTTCAATAGACAGGTATTACATTAAGAAAAATCTCTTGCAATGAAGTCCTTAAACATTTCAAGGGATGAGGCATCTACCACCTCTCTGGGCAACCTGGTGCTGTGTTTCACAACCTTTGTCATGAAAAATTTCCACCTAATCTAAATCTACCCTCCTTTAACTTAAAACTTTTACCCCTTTACCTACCATTTCAGGCACTATTAAAAAGTGTGTCTCTATCTATCTTATTAACCTCCTCCAAGTATTGAAAGGCCACAAGAAGGCCTCTACTGAGACTTCTCTTTTCCATGCTAAGCAATCCCAAGTCACCCTTTCCTCATTGGAGAGGTGTTCCATGCTTCTTATCACTTTTTTAAGTCACATAAAATGTTTGGATCACAAAACCATACAGAGACCAGGTCTAAGAGTGAGTGCCTGCTTGACTGCTACCACTTTATATTGCATAAAAACTCATATGCTGGACCAGAAGGAAAGTGCAAGTAGGATACAGCCCCCTCAGCTATTCTTTACTGCCCACATACAAACATCCTTTTTCTGTCCCCTCCAAATATGCAGCTAATTGATATTAATCAAATACTTCTACATAGTTCATCCTCATTAGGCAGAATGTTTGCTGCACATTTGGCATGTCAAAATGAATGGAAAAAATTGTTCTAAGGTTTCTTTTGGTAGTTGCGCCAGTGGAGATTCAATCAATGAAGGGAATCCCATCTTTTGGCCACAGGTCTTTATCTTTAGTCCTTTCAGGTTTTTTT
>VZRX01017788.1:38392-226289 GCA_013398075.1 Notiomystis cincta | reverse complement strand
TTTTGCTTTTTATGTTTTTTTTTTTTTTTTTTTTTAAGTCCCTGTTCAATTGTCCCTGTTGTACAAACCCTCATTAATGTAAAGAGAGTTTGTTGGAGCTGGTTAAAAGACATATAATAACTACCTGAAGTCTTGCATTCAAGTATGGTGCTTATAACCTGTTTCTGACCTCCTTACATGTCAAATATCTCATGTTGCTTCTTCCTAAAGGTGCCCTACACCATCTTACCTTTGCATGTGCTATTCTATGAAGGGAAAAATAAAAGGTTAGATCATAATACGATAGGGTAAAAAAAGTAATTTCACTGCTGGAAAATTGATTTTCTCCTGAAATTAATATTGAAGTTTAAAAAGTAACAAAGGAAAACTATTAGGGGAATAAATAAATGAGTATGAATATTGTTTTTAATGAACAATTGAACCATTATTTTAATTAGGTTCAGGAAATTAATTGAGCCAAATTTATCACACGTCATGAGTGATTCTGGGATGGCGGAGAGAGATGAGTAGGATGGGAGCAAGCTGGGATGAAAGAATAGGATAAGGAAGTACATTCTTTACCCAAAAACATCAAAAACCTTTTCTTAGATTCCTTGGTACCAAAATTTTGAAAGTATTGACCAGCAACCATAGGAGCTTAGGTTTTTTCGTTGAAAGCTTCATGGGAGAATACTCACTTTGGATTCCTATGTCCTGAAACACTCCTCAGACTGAAACCAATAAAACAGGAGGGATCTACCAGTAAGGCATATGTTTGTAGCAATACTGTCTTCCTCTGAGTGAGTCTCTACTGGATCTCTACTGCCAAAAGAGAACTATAGTTGCCTTCAGAATGAGATTTATTTCATCCTAAGGTTGATATCTCATGACATCAATGAATTTTGCATCAGAAGCATCATTTTCCCCCCACTGACCTTAAAGAAACACATAGGTAAAAATCATGGTTATACTTATATCCTATTTATAGAATGACAGGTCGCTCTTTATGTGTATGTCAATAATACAGTTCACTTCTTGAGAGAAAAGGTGAGCAGCTGTAGAAAAGTTGCCTGTTTCTCCTCATTGAAGAGATTTGTTTAAGTCTGGCATTCATTCTGAGTTACGAGTTCAACTTTCCTTGCCAATTAATCTTAATTGCCTCTCTTGGTTCCAAAATGAAGCCTCACATGTGACAAGCAGAAGGGAGAATCACTTGTTTTGATGGGTATGCTTTTCTTCATGATCCCAGGATGTGACTAGTTTCCATCACTGCCAGAGCACACTGGATGTTTAAATCCTTCCCTTGGACCATTAGATCTTTCCCTGCAGAGCTGCCACCTAGCCAGTCATTCCTCAGCCTGAATTGAAATATATGATTCCTGATTACCTATCCTGTTAAGCCATTAGGAAACTCTCTGGCCTGGTAAAATGACCATTTTTACACAAAGTCCAGGCCACAGTTGAGTAGCTGGGACAAGCAGTCAGGTTGCAGTCACCCTCCTTTAGAAGGTAAAACACAGGGATGAAGGCTACTCTCTGACAGTTTGCCCAGTGAGAAAGAATGATGCAAGGCACAGCTATTTCCTATTCTGACATGAGCCCTGGGAGTCTGTGGCACTGGCCTTGGTTAACTCACTTTACTCTCACCATGTTCTCACTCCTTGTGTTAGCTGATCCCTGGTGTTTACTGACTTACTGATTGAGCCTCTTTACAGAACAAGCTGAGGTTCTTTACAGGTGCTGGCACCAACCTCATTGGAAATAAGGATAAGAAACAATCGATCCCAATTTTAAGAGCAGTGTGTTTCCATCTCCAAGAAGCACTTAGATCCAGCCACTGCTGATATGTTAGAAGCCAGACAGTTAAAGTTTCTCAACAAATTTGCAAAATAAAACTGTGATATTTTTTATGATCTTCAAGGGAATGTGAAGGAATCAGGTGCTTGGGTCTCACTGAACTTCAAAGATACAAATTTCCCTGAATCATCAACCCCTTTATAACCTCCCAGTCTCTATCTGTGTTTTGCATATTTTCCTATCTCCAATTTTATTCCCTTTCTGCTTTTACTCTTGACCCACAAGGGAAAGATTCCATTTCAATTCAAAAGAACTCAGTTTCCTCCTTTCACTTCCACAAGGATTTGCATGTCTTTTGTTTTCTTTATAATTTTTTTTCAGCTACACCAATTCAAGCAAAATGTGGGGCATAGGTACAAACACACAACTTTGATGAAATTTGCAGAATCTCACTCTGTAAAACTTACCTAGTTAACAGTCTGTTACCAAAATTTGTCTAAGATTATAAATGTTTTGTTTTACTGAATTATAGCAAAATGAGAAAATCAGTGTTACTGGTTTATTTTGTCTGTGTACATTTTTCAGTTTATACTTACTCTTGATTCCATGAGTTTTACATACAGAATTTTCATCATAGATTCTTAATTTAGAATTTTACAACCACATTTCATGCAATTCTGCCTACCTTTGCACTGGAAATTTGCTCATCAGTTTCTAATTTTTAACAAGTGACATATATTTTCCCCCTAATCTGGAAGACATCTTATTCTCCGGTGTGCAGCAATTAGATTTGCAACATATGGAATGAGAGAATTGAGATATATATGTTTAGTGGAAATCACACTTAAAGTCTGCAGGAAATGAGCTTTAAATATTACTCCTCTCAGACTTGCCACTCCCAGCCTCATCCATCAGCTTTGCTCTCTCCTACGGCAGGAATTGTGTAGCAATTTTGAGTCTCTGCTTGGGCTTGGATGCTTGTCTTTGTAAGGATGTTGTGTCAGTCTGAGCTCTTCAGCCACAAGAGAAATGTACTTGCAGAAAAGGATATAAATGCTCTTTGTCACCAGGATTTTACACATCATTAACACTGTTTAATCTTTTTCTTTGAAGCTTTGTATGGTAGGCAATCAATTTAGTCCATAATTTTCACCTTGTCCTTACATTCATAGTAATATTTAATCACAATTGTGGCACCAGGGGGAAAAAACAGCTATGTAAAATGCAAATACTGAGTTACCTAGGAAAAAATATTAGCTGCAAGAAAAAAGAGGCAACTTATTTGTATCTATTCAGAAAAGGCTTTGATGTTAAAAGTCTATAATGTTAAAATATTTAGCATGGGCAACTCATTGTAAAACAGCTTTCTGTTTGGTGTAAACAGGTTTGTGATCTTGAAAGTTGATGGACATTAGTGTGTTTGCTTTACTTTGATGTTGAAACATCAACTGTGAGCTAAAAGGTCTGGCAATATTTTTCCTATAGAGTCAGATATTTAGAAAGAAAAATTCATATTCTGTCCAACCTGTATAGCAAAGCACCTTGACTAGCACTAATTGGTCTTGGGAATTATTTTCTTGCAGAATGAAACAAATTGCTATTATTCTGATTTGTGGCCAATATGAGAAAAAACTTAATGAAAGGCTTCAAGTTATAATGGATTTAATTCTTCCATTGGATACTTGTTTAAATTGCTCAGTAGCTTCATTATTAAAAGCATACATCTTACTTTCAATTTAAATTTTATAAAGAACACTGAGAGATACTGGAGGTTGCCAGGCATATGATAACTAAGTGGACATGACTTTTAACCTCATGGTTTCACTTCGCACATAATTTTGAAATTCTGAAGTAATTTCTTCCTGAGGTTATTGCACTTCTGTACAAATTTTTCCTTTGCCTAATCTATAGAGCTTGATGTTTCAATCAGAATTCTTAAAAACGCCTACGTTACAAAACCTTTTTGGTTTCCAGATCTTATTAGTTCTATCATCAAATGAGATCAAGCTGGGAATTATCTTTATATGAGAGGAAATTTCCATTGATGAGTTAAGGGAATAAAGGCAGTGCTAATTGGTTACATAATATTAAAATATCTGGAATGTACAAGAAGACTCAGGCTGTTAATTAAGATGAATTGTGAAAATAGTCACACAGACTATAATTTCCATGTAGTCTTTAAAAGTAAGAAAATTATCTTGGTAAAGGAGAAAAATATGATAATATATTCATCTGAGAATCTGATTGTGCTCTGATGGCTCCAAAGCATCTGCTAGTGGCACGTGCATTTTGGGTTTTCAGATTTCCTCCAATGTCCAGTGTCATGTCTCTGTTTTCTACAGACATTCTTGCTTCTAGAGTATAATTCAGAAAACTTATCATAAACCATGATTATGTTAAAACTTGATAATTTGTTAGGAATGTACAACTCTCACGGCCTATGTAAAGCCATACTATGGATATCTAAGCCACTTACATTTTATTCATGAGTGGAAGATACCCAGTGTCCTCAGACTGATTGTTAGAAAGCATTAATTCTTTGTTACTATAATGTGTTCAATAAACAAATGTTGAAAAATAGATAGTATCTCACAAAACAGGATCAGAAAAATCCACATGCTTCAGTTTAGTCCACTACATTTTTCTTGGCTCTGTTGTTGGTTTCTCACCATTGATTTTTCTTGCCTGTTCTTCAGATTCTCTAGGAATAAGGCTTCTACTACCTACCTTGGAAATTTATTCCACTCACAAGCTGTTATCACTAGGATATATTTCAATATCTATACAATTGCCAACCTTTTCCTGAAAATTGCACATCACCAATATTTTGTAATGACTACTGACAAGACAAAGCTGTACAAATCCCACTGGGATTAGGGAGCTGCACTACTAGATGGTATTAGGGTAAGAAAAAAACACCCTGTGCATCCCTATTTAAAGCTCACATACTTCACTGTAGATCTCATACTATTCTTAGCACACTTAAAAAATGCCCCCCAGCATACATGTATCTACTCTTCTAACTGATAGGCATTTATGCAGCTATTTCATCTGAGAGTCTCCAAGTGGTTCAGAAATTAAGCCTGACTGCATCCCTGTAGGACAGATAGAAATGATACTGCTTTTAATGCAGAGATGAGAAATAGAAAGCACTGGATAAAGTTTTACACTGGTCAGGGAATGATTTCACTCAGCTAAGGGAGATTTCAGCTAAGGGTGATGTCATTAGTCTGTGAGGTTCCAGAGCTCACTGTCTCACCTTGTCTGCCCTAGGAAGAGAATGAGGGTATAGATGCAGTGTCCATCTCCTTCTCTTTTGGGGACAAGGGTTCTGAGATTCAGTTTCACACGTGTACCTTGTGTCTCCTTAGGCTGGCTAGTGTCTCTGGGGCTGTCTTCTCCCTGCTGCTGTTCCCTGTTTGCTGAGTGAGGCCAGACAAATTCTTATCTCCAGGGTAGTTCTAGCCCTCCCATCTCTGGTATCAATAATTTCACATCT
Organism: Notiomystis cincta; assembly: GCA_013398075.1. Classification (NCBI taxonomy): domain Eukaryota; kingdom Metazoa; phylum Chordata; class Aves; order Passeriformes; family Notiomystidae; genus Notiomystis; species Notiomystis cincta. The sequence goes on along the minus strand of VZRX01017788.1, from coordinate 221,014 downwards.
CATGTCTCCTTTAGCCCTTGTACCATTTCCATCCCCTCATTTCCATCACAACCAATCTCACTCAGCACTACCCCAATAGCTCAGTCTCATTGAACATCCTGCCCATTCTCCACACCCCAGTGGTGTCACTCCAGCCATCTCACCTTGACACTTGCTGTTCTCAGGCCATATTATTCTACCATCCTTGCCCATTTTCTCCTTAGCTCAATTATTTTCTTGCCCAAAGATCTCTTCTGTCTCAACGTTCTTCTTAACAACCACATCTATCAGTGGCCATCATGACAACTTCACAGCCTCTTTACCTGCACTCTCAGCTCCATCCACTTGCAGTAATACTCCAGAGATTCATTCTCCCACAGCAGTGATGAGACTATCCTGGTCAACCCCAATCATCCTTTATGACTGTGTCAATTCCTTTTTATCATCTTCCCTGACAAAACCTAGCTGCCAGCAGCATCTCTAACAGTTTCCTCAGTCTCAGGAAGGCATATAGAATATGCTCTAAATGGAAATTTACACAGGAATCATAACTATTTTCTATCTTTAATCTAAAACTCATTGATGATGTCTCACAGCAAATGTGTACCACTTTAAAAATGCCTGCTGGAGCTCTCTGTTTTGAGAGGTGAAGAAAATTGCTGATTTTCTCAGCTATACACTACTCAAGTAGATAAGTTGAGGAATTCACTGGTTATTACAAGGAAAAATGAGTTTCCTGGACCACAGTTTACCTCTGCTGAAAATGGATGATCCTACATAAGTGAATTTTTTTAAAAGGTAAAACAATGTTTTGTGTTCAGCTAAAAGCTGAGGGAGAATATTTACCATCGTGATATCTTTGCCACTTTTTAAAGTGTGTTCTTTCTAAACACTATCTTTTGGCTCCTAAAGGTACAAAACTACTGAGGATGGATGAGTGCTTCATCTTATCCTGTTTATCTTGATGACTATATATATCCAAATGTTAAAAAAATATTTCAGAATGGATATTAAATGCATACCTTCCTGAAATTTGAAGATATACTGTTCTGATATTTAGATCTGTAAATATACATAATTGAATTATAAATTAAATGGTTACTGTCTGTCCATCCACTTGAAAGAAAGGCCAAAATAGGTTGAGAACCTGAGTATTATATTTATAGCAGTATGTTATTTCTCCAAGCAAACTTTAGGGGAAAACAGACTTTATGAACTAAATTGCTAGGCACTGATTGCAAGAAGTGGTTGACTAAAGAATGAACTGAATTTAGATTAGAGAGTTTTGGTCCATAACTGAGAAGCTGTACAGTGAGCTTGTCTCTGACATTGAAAGTGCTTTGTGTGACAACCTGTGGGTGGTCCACGGTGTCCTGATTAAATTTATGCAGAAATCCTCATGTGGAACAGGAAGAAGAAGCCGCCATTGTGTTTTTCCATAAAAGATTCTATTAGTGGAAGGAATAGCACTCTCATATGTTGGCAATATAGGCAAATTCTCCAGCCAAAGCCCCGGTGAACTCGGTGGCAACCTTGCTAAGTGACAGCTGAGAAGTGCAGCTGCATGCTGTCTTTCTGACAAACACATGCTTACAAAAAGAGGGAACTCAATCACTGTATCAAATTCTGTTTTATCCCCTGAGGGTTCACTAGTGTGCAAGGATAAAACCACCACAGAAATCACGCTTCTCTTGACGCATCTGTGTATTCCCATTTGCCCCACTCCTGATCATATGAGGAGAACAAACTGTACTATTGCTGGGCCAAGAATATTCTTTGGGGGACATCACAAATGAACTATTCACAGCCAATAAGTCCTGTGATATGCTTTGAAATCTTCTTCCTGGTTTTACTGGCAAGCCTACTTTTGATGCTGCTGATGCAATGAAAGTCCCAAGCACTGTACATGAGCCATGTCATATGAAAAGCAGGAAACCTGAGGAGCAACAGAAAGAAAAAGAAGGAAGGAGATATTTTGAGTTCAAAACATAATATCTCTTTCATTAAGCATCGATTAAACTCCTTTGTATTACAGTATTGCTACACAGGTGAAAGGTAGAAAATATTCTCTTTGATCCCTGCTTTTGAATCATTGAAATTGCTAATCTGAGTCTGCTCTGATAACCATTACACTTCACTGCCTACTGCCCAGAATTTCTCTCTACTTGATATTTTGCATACCTAGAAGTACCCACCAACTAGCTAACTTTCACCTGCCTGACTTCCTGCTCGGAATTCACCTGCTGTCCTTCATTTTTGGCCTGCTCATCATTTCCTTCTGGGGCCACAGTAAAACAGGAGGAGAACTAAGAGATCACATTTTTCAGTGAGATTTTTGTGTACAGTTCCCTTTCACTGGAGTTAGGGTGGCTGCCAGATGTAGCTGGCAGCAGTCCTGTGCAGACACAGCCTGTGTGACTGGAAGGTGCATCCATGGTGATTTTCCTCTATGACTGAAAGGGTGGTTTGGAAGAGAGGATTAAAACCCCATAGATATTGACTGCGGGATTCAGCTGCATAAACAGAGTTTTGGTTGCTACTGAGGCATCCTAGTACATAAAATGCACATCCATAAGACTCATAGATACATTGCAAGGCTACAGGGAACCCACTTCATTCAAATGTACTAATGACCAAGATGGATACTGTCTTCAGTTTAATATTGTGTTCTGGGCAAGAAGAGAACATACCTGATAAGCAGAGCCCAAAGTTCAAAATTCAGGCTAAATTATTATCTAATCTTCACTGAGAATTAAGAATGTGTGTGTGTGTGTGTGTGTGTGCCTGTGTGAATATGAGGTGCCCTACTGTAGAGCATCACAGCCCCCATTTCTCATGAGGAGGAGTAGGATGGGAATGGCTGATTTCTTCCCTCACTATTTTCTCAGCTGTATCTGCTTCAAGTTGTTTTATATGTTTTTTAACACAATCTGCCTAACAGCTCTTTTCTTACTGAATTGCAGTTCCGTATAGTGCTTGATTTTTTGTTCTGTTATTACCTGATCTACAAGGCTGTAATCACTCAAGAACCAGTAACTGTCCACTATGTTCATATTTTTGGTCATAGATAGTTTCTTCTATGCAGGAAATGTACCAGTTTCTACTATATTAATTGACATTAGTGGCTACACCACACTATTTTACAAATCATAGAATCATAAAATAATTTGAGTTGGAAGGTCTTTAGAGATCACCTTGCTCCAACCCTCCTGTCATGGCCAGTGACACCTTCCAATAGACCAGGTTGTTCAGAGCTCCATCCAACCTGGCCTTGAACACTTCCAGGGATGGGGCATCCAAAAATTTCCCTGGAAATTACTGTGTCTCGCCACCCTCATGATGAACAATTTCTTCCTAATCAAAATCTACCTTGCACTTGGCCTTGTTGTATTTCATGAAGTTCACTTGGACCAAGCCTATCAAGTTCCATCTGGATGCCATTCCTTCCCTCCATCAGCACTGACATCAGCGAACTTGCTAAGAGTGCCCTCAATCCCACTGTCTATGTCACTAACAAAGATATTGAACAGTGCCAGTCCAAATATTGGCCCCTGTGGACTGCCACTTGCCAATTAGACATTGAACTGAACACTTAGACACCACAACTCTTGGAGTGGGGCAATCCTGTCAGTTCCTCATGCATTGGGTGGTTCAAAGCCAAACTAAAACTGAAACAAATCCAGGCAATTTCCAGCTGGCTGCTATGCTACTGCTACCTCAGCTAAGCTAAGCTAAGCTAAGCTAGAATTGGCTCAAGCCAAGGAGGACCCTGCCCTGTTAGGCCAAGAAAAAAACTGTGGCCTCTAGCTGATATTGGCAAATTTATATGTATGTGGCTACATTTTCACAGCTACCAAAATAACACTATGAATCTGCACTCAGGCAACTGTATCCTTTTCCATCCAGGAAATTAGCCCAACTACATGATCAGAGAAAGGATGAGAATGTGCCTTACTTGTGATAGGCAATCCTGCAGCTATTTGCAGGCCAGACTGTAATGAGGAAGGCAACAATTTGCTAGGGAGAATTCAGAAATGTTTAAGTGTGTTTTCTTTATAAATCTTACATACACCTTAGTCTGTTAGTCTGATATCATCCCTCTTGCATTCACACAGATAGATAAAATGAACTTTTTGAAATCAGGCAAAAATAGTAAAACATCAGCAGAAATTCATAGCATATTTTTAAACAAATAACCATGGAGGTGACTGATCCTAACACTGTTGATGATGCCTGAGAAGAAAAAACTTACTTAGCGGGTAACAAATTGATAAAACATAACTCTCAAATTTTCCTCTGAATGTTGAATTCCTTTCTGCATTATGAATCTGCTTTTGTTCAGGAGAAACAGCTTCTATTACTCTACATTTTCTTTGTCCACAAGATTCAGAAAGGAAGTTTTGTGGGTGCAAACTCATGATGTCTGAAAAAAAGTAATAAATGTTTTTTCTGAAGTTAGAGGCTAGACAGAAGGACTGTCTGAACTCTGGGAGTTTGTGGGTAAGGAGAAATGGATGGGTGAAGATTTCCCTTAGAGGCTGTGTCAGAAAAGACAGCTCTAGTTAAAGGCTAAGATAAAAACATCACTATCTTCTCTGACTTTCATTCTGGAAATACCACCAAGACCTTCACACAGTCCAATTCCTTTTTCCCCTTGTCTTGAAGACATAGTTCTGTTTTATTTAGCTTATGTTTATACTTAATAAGTCTTTCTTTAAGAAAAACCACAATCAAAAACTCTGTTGAGTGTCTGTGGTTTGAAAGGACCTAGCTGGAAGCCAGCAGGATTCATTTAGATAAATAAACAGCTTTTTTAATTTTCTTACACAACAGAGGCATAGCATTCCGTTTTCAAACTGCCAGCACTTTTCTTCTTGAATTGAAAGCCTGCTGAGGGAAGCAGAACTATCTTCAGTAATACTGTCATCTATGTATTCAGGGCCTGGTATAATGCTCCTTTAAATGATTGAAATGAAGTGCTGAATGGAATGAAAAGTCCACTGTCTATATTGGAAGTAAATAGCATTTTATGGAGGATTTGAGACATTTAATTTCTATGGCAACAGGTATTGGAACAATACTTTGATTTAGGATAAAAAAACCTTGACAGTTAACTTGTTTAAATATTAATAATAATTTTGTACTTTAGGAAAAAATGCATCATTTGAATCTGAAGGTCTCAAAATGCTGCTATTCTGAAAGGAAAGAAGCAGCAGTGTTCTTCAAACAGAAAACAATTTACTTCTTCTTCAGGACAACACAACACATGGGTAGATATGTCAGGAGAAGGGAAATGTTGGACCTTCACAGTTCCATTACCCTGCACTTTTCAGAGCCAATAGTTCACAAATGGTCTCAAACTAGTCAGATAAATAAGTATGAATACCTAAAAATCTTATGTATAATCTTCTGGATTTTGCATAATCACCCTGAAAGCAGAAGATAGTTTAGGGTAAAACCTCTTTCCTTAGACTTTTCCATCATTGTGCAAATGAGGTTATTTTATCATTGGACATCCTTCAGTTCTTGTCTACTCATTGTACTGCTCCATCAGTCTTCAAAAGTTCACATTCTGACAGCGGAAAAATTGTCACATCTAATTTTCTTGATCTCTGAAAGACATTTTACTGCCTTCCATCAATCATGGACAAGCGCAGAGCCCGCGAGTACCCATGATAGTTAAAACAAATGAATGCCCTTGCCAGCCCTAGGTGCAGCCCTCCTGCATGGCTTGGAATTGTAATAGGGTTAGGGACCTCTGCACAAAGGAGGTGTTTGCTAATAGTTTGTGTGCCCTTTTCCTTCCCCACAGGTAATCCAAGCCTTTTGGCCAGGCAATTACGAACCTGTGAGGTTCCACCAAATTATTTGACACTGATTTAATCTATTTTCATTTATTTGTTTGTTGGTTTATGAATCTTTCAGGTACCCTTTGGCTGTGCTTTCTAATTTTCATCTGCATTGACTTTTATGTTCCAAAAGACATTTATTTCTCCCTATAAATGACATGAATTCAGGACACAGGACTTAAACAAATAGTTGTGATTTGCACTAAACCGTTAGAGTTGCTAGCACTGTGCTCCAGACAGATTTTTATTTGTACATTGTTATCTCCAGGTCCGTGACAGTGGTAAGCAGGGGTACATATGCTAATGTGCTGTTGGAATTAGACTGAAAGAAAGCATACTGTTAATATTAGCCCCAAGGCTGTAGAAAGGAAGAGGTTTATGCAAGACATTCTGTCAAGACATAGCTTATTAGAAGTGTGATTAGTATCAGCTGGCAACAGGAGAGTGGTAGTGTGAAAAAACATTATTTATGCCACCAAATCTATTTACACCTATTTAGAAGTGTTACCGCAGTAAGTGTCTTAGAAACAGGCAGAGAATTTATTACTGAGCTGTCAGCTTTCCTGGGAAGTAAATAAAAATGTGTTTAAAATGGAAAAACACCTTCCAAACATGAATTGAAGGGGAAAAATTAATGAGTGGCAATCACCTTGTTTTCCACTGTAAAGATGCATTTGACTAAAAAATAGAAAGGGTCTCTCTCTTAGAATAGCAAGACAAAGGCCTCTAAACAAAATTTAGCATCCAAGTATTGTTTGTGCATTTTTGTCTTCTTATGTTTTAACGTACTAAGAAATAGTGAATTTGATTCATTATTTTGGATCAGGTTAATTTTTACGATCAAAATTTACACCATTAATTTATTACAAATGAGTATGACTTTTCTTTGTAGGATGCACATATTAACTAGACGTTTTTTAATCTCTATGTTTGTAAAAATAAAATTTGTTTGGAAGATTCAGAATCTGAGATAAAAGGAAGTAAAGTCATGTTCAAAGCATTCAAGATTTTCTAGAGATAAGAAATCCTACATTTGGTCACTGCCAGCAGATTCTATTGCTATGGAAATCAGTCACAGTTTTGCAAGAGCTTCTCATATAATTTATTGACTGAATATCAGAGTCCTAAAGAAACTTCCATTGAAGTGTAACTGAAATAGTCAGATATTCTAGGATTTGTTGGAGTTTGGTTTTTTGGTTGGGTTTTTTTTGTTGTTGTTTTTTTTGGTTTTTTTTTTTTTTTAAGCTGTGGACTTCTTGCCTCTTTTAGACTGAGGTCTTAATTATGCTTTTGAGCAGAGAAGTAAATTCTCAACCTGATTACAAAAACCTATGCTTTGTGAAAGATCAGATCCAAATACCTTCCTGGCCTTTTAAATAGCCTTTAAGCTCTTTTAGCATTCCTGTCTGTGTAACTCATATGTCTGCCCTGTCATTCCATACGTGTGGAAGATGTTGCTACTTTCAGCATTTTCTTTGCGATCTTTGTCTTTGAGGAACACGAGCACTTCCGTGCAATGTGTTAAGTTGTTATCTATAAAAGCCTGGTGCAGTATTCTTTGAATCTCAGACTATGTATACTAATAAAAGTAAATCCTGTATTATATCCAGGATTATATCTAAGCAGAAGGAGACCCCATCATGCCAGATTTATCCATGTTCATCTTGTAAGACCTTACCGTGGTGAGGAGTTCCCTGGCCCATGTTACCTTGTGAATCACGTCTGCTTGAAATGCTGCTGCCCAGCCTAAGCAAAGCCACTGAGGGAATGTGGTTATGGTTAAATGCAGTACTCAGCAGCAGGCCTGTGTCTGAGTCCATGCCTTAACCCTATTTCAGTATAGTTATAGATAAGCTCAACCGAAAGGCGCTGAGGGAGACAAAATATTACTTAGATGCAGGAGTTTCAGTTCTAGAATGGAGTGTAAAGGAAGAATTCAAAGAAATAACAAGCATATTTTCTACAGAGGTTTCCAGACATGAAGCCACATGCAGAACAAAGAACAAAAAAGCAGGAAATAAAAAGTTCAGATTTCACAATACCGATGATCAAAGAATAGAACAGGCTGCACAGAAATTGTGTGGAATTTTCATCCCTGATGGTGTTTCAAGGTTGACCAAACAAGGCCCTGTCAGTCCATGTCTGGGAGGGGTGTTCGTCCACAAAATCTACCTTCCAGCCTCAATTACTTTCCATTTCTGTGAACCAAGGACTGTTATTACAGATGGAAAAAAAGCTGAGTTTCACCTCCTGCTGCTCTTTTACTGGTTTCAAAGGTCAGAAAACATGGGTTGAGACTTCCACCTCCACAAGATCACAGGTACAGCGCAGAGGGAGAAGACCTTGACAGCCTTGTGGTAAATGAAGCAAAGAGCTTGGCTATACCTAATAATTCATAAAACAAGGCAGTTTGTGCAGTGGCAGCAGTAAATCACAGTGTGGAAATATGCAGGTGCAGAGTTTCTCTTTGAAAAGCTGAGTCACACCACGAAGGTGGCTTTTATGACTCTGCAGGATGTTAATTTTTTTCACCTTAATCAAGTGCCTGTTCTCTCTGCATTCTGCTGATATATCTGCTCTGATCTACCCTCCAGTGTTTCTGCCTTCTGCTGTACTTACATAGTGTTGAGTCCTTTGGTGACATTTTCTTCACTGAATTTATGGTGTCAGGCACTGTGGGGTGTGTACAGAGCTGCTTTTGAAACTCTGTGTTTACTTCTTACACCAAATGCCACATCTCATTTGATATGTTAATTTTAAAATCTAATGATGTTTTAATTAAAATAATTTGAGTTCATAATCACAGTTCATGATGCTCAAAAGGGAAGGAGAGTAATGATAACAATTTTAAACAGTATGTTTATACTAAATGTATGAACTTTTCTTAATATAACTACTAGTTATATTCTGGTTAATTAAAAGTAATGAATATTAGAAACTGTTGTAAGGGAGCTGAAAAAAGAATACTCATAATTTTGTTTCAGAGAGCATGAAAGGACAATTTACGACTCTTCTGGAACTCTTGAAGGCTAACTAAGACTAAAGTCTGGTCTCTCTGTTTACTGGAAGTTTAAATAAGCTTGTGTCATGGTGACATAAAATGGATATTGATGACTGTTTCTGTGACCTTGATTCAGGAAAGTGAACTTCTCAGTTCTATTATAGATGAAGAGAAGGAATGCAGTAATTAACTGTTTTGATGAATTGGGATTTCATAACATAATTGCTTTACGATATAAAATACTGACTCAGCTGATTCAGCTGAGTGTTTAAGTACAGGCCTTTTTTTTATTTTTCTAAAGTTAGCTTTTAGAAAATAAAAACCTCATTATTTTATGTCTTTCCTGCTAAAAAGAAAAGAGAAGAAAAATATGATCAGAGAACAGTGCTTCAGCTTGAAAACGTCTTTTTTTCCAAATGAAGTTACCATTGCTGGATCTAAAGATCTGAGACCTTGATAAATATTTTAGGACTAAAGAAGATTTACCATGCAGACTATGATCTGTATTATTAGCATCCCGCTGTCTGACCTAAATAGAGAAGCGAGGAGAGTGCTGATTGCTGACAGACCTCGAAGCTTCCCAGCTTAAATGTACCATGACACATGGAATACATTCCTTTCAGAAAGTATTGTGATAAACAGGTTTACTGCATTTTAGAAGTGGAAGCAGGAGCTAAGAGGCCAGACTATTTCTATTGCTTCTTTTTCATTTTGGATTCTAAGACTCTTCCTTCAAACATTCCTCAGTATGTAGAGCAGAAGGTTATGATGGCAAATACATAATGTATTCCATACTGAAGCTATTGATCCCCCTCAAAATGAATATTAAGTTATAAATCCCTTACATATTTGTCTCAGTTGTCAGTGGAAATGTGGATGTTGAACAGTACTGGGATCTAAAGTAACTATTAAAATGATCATGTAAAGAAAAAGGACATATACAAATAATACATTCTGCTTGAATAAGATCCATTCAATGAACAAGGACTTCTGGACTACATTACCCACTAATAGAAACCTGCTGACAACAACTTAGAAACTCAGATGTAAGAGGAAGCTGATTTCACCTGTAAGTAATAGCACTGAATTATTTAAACATAATTGCCTATCAGATGATTTGCAGAGTAGGTCTGATTTTCTCCACAAGGCTGAATATTTTAAGACATTAATCATATCCCACTCAACATCGTTAGCAGCTGACTGCAATTTTCAGATATGTGGGGATTTTGGGGATTTATTGATTTGTGCCCTCTTGAATCATGCATGCTCAGTTCTGCTGTGATTCATATAAGATGGCTTACCTTGATGAGGATAGCAGGTAGCTATGTCTGAAACCTTTAAGCCCTGTGTGACGCTGGTTTGATGATGTGGGAGTGTAAAATCCCCCCACAAATTCTCTGTTCCTCACATTTGTAAAAACAGACTTCATCTCCTGTGCATTTACTCCAAGTTTTGTGATTTCAGCCTGAGTTTATCTTTTTTAGATTGTCAGATTCTATTCTTTACTCTTCCAAGATGTTAAATTATGCCCCTTGTTATTGGTGGCACATAAGCAGAGCCATTTAACCACTCGGCCTCTGTGTGTGCAGTGGTCTCCACTGCTGTGTGCTGCTGAACTCAGGCTGTGCACATAGGTCAGGCAGACCCTTGGGGATCTGTGAGGATCATATTCAGTGGTTTGTGTTATGCTGACAATGATATCAGAGGACAGTTGTAATTTCTGGCCTCAGAGACCTCTGAGCTCTCCTTGCTCTGTGCCTGAGAGGCTCATGCTCAAGGAGTGCTGGGGGAAATTCTCACTTCACCTTTCCTTCTGCACATTGTCTGCTGCAGAGGTTGCACGAGAGATTTAGAGCCATCAGAATATTTCCTTCTCTGTTAATTTAGAACTTGTCATTTAGAACTAATATAAAAACTCAGTTATTCAACTACCAAAGTTTTTGTGATCAGGGAGTCTGAATAGCACTGACAAATTATCAGTGTGCAGCTATTGGGTTTCTGAAGCCATCCAACAGAGAGAGAAACTGAATTTTAGTGTGTGCACAGTAGCCCCAGTGGAAATGTTATGATTTTGCTTCTCTACTCTACTTCTCTACTCTACTCTTCTCTACTCTACTCTACTCTCTACTCTCAGAATAGAGCTAAAAGAAATATTATTTAAATGAAATTCAAATGCTGCAATGTTATAGGAGCTCTGAGATAATTCATATAAAACTTTTGTGTGCATGTTAGTGTTTTTTTAATTTAATTAAATTAATGGGCATTATTTTGTAATTAAAATCTAAAAATAAAAAGAATTTTTGGACCTGAAATTTGTCAGGAGAACTGTGCAAACATAGAGAAGAATGAGGGATCTCTGTCATCACTAAGCAGTGAATAAAAAATTAAATATCACCTTGCATTTTCACTCTTAGAAATAAGGTGTGGTGGACTTATTCATACTCATTCCTACAGTCTTGAGTTCTATAGATACATATGTTGCTGTAGGAAACTCAATAGCAAGAGGCACTATTGAAGTCTGTTCTTGATTCTTGTCCATAAAAAGTGTAGAAAATTTTTTTTAATGATCACAAAATTACTACATTGAAGAAGTTCTTTGCATGCCTGAATGTCCTGGTTTCAGCTGGGCTTAAGCAATGACACTGGACCATAGCAGATTTTACTTGGTAACACCTCTTCCTCATGATTTAGAGGTAAAAACCTGACTGGAGTACTCATTTACTGTCCAGGAACACTTCTTTAATAACAGATGCTTTAATTCTTAAAAGGAAAAATATAGGTTTAAAATGTACTTCTAGAAACCACATGGAAAGTGTGACAGGTATAAAGATATTCTGGTAGGTCTTTACTGGGATACATTAATTGTTTTGAAAGAATCCCATGTTTCCTCATGAATAAGAAAAAGGGACAGTTCGAGAGCAAAACTGTTAGTGAATTTGGAGAATTTGAAGAATAATTTTGTTCTCCCCAAATTAGATCAGCCCTCAAAATATTCAAAGCTTTAAATAGTTTCTGTAATGTTGTTGATGATGGTATTAATATTAACAACAACAACCATAATAATAATAATAATAGTGATGAAAAAGCATTTTTAGTAGCAGTATTAGGGACCGTAGTTGCCAGTGGAAGGGAAAGCATGACAGGTATACCCTGACCACAGTCAGCTTTATTTTTCTCTAACTACTCCCTCTCCCTGAAAAAGTTTTGTCTGCTTTGTTTCCCATTATTCTGGAATATGCATCCAGAAAGAGTGTGATATATTGGCTATCAGAGAAATTCCTGCTAAGTACATTAATGTTGGGAATGGGAGAGGATATAGAGTTTTTCATTAAGAATATAGAGAGGTAGGTAGCCCAATGTATACAAGATTTCAGAGATTTCTCTCATATGTGGAGAATCATGAATTTGGTTTAGAGTTGCACCTTTCTACAAAAAAAAAAACTATCTCTTCTTGGACCTACACCAGGTTGAAAGGTCCCATCTGGTGAAGCCCTTTAACAACAATATGGACAAGACATGCACAGTAAAGAACAGGAAATATTCCAAAAAACCAGACCACCACAGGACATGGCAAAGGATTTGCTGGGTCCTCTCTGGAAGAGCTAGTGAAGGTACTGAGCTGCTCAAAGTACTGCCTCAATCAAGCTACAGAGACCAATCCAGCAGCACTCTGAGCAAGGAGAAAGCTACCTCTAAGGGAGGATTTGGCAGCTACCAGGAACAGGGGTGTGCCAGACTATATATGTTAAATCTGACTAACTTAAAAAAAAATAGAACTTTCCAGAAGACACTTTCTAGTGTCAGGCAAAATCAGAGAAGAAAGTGGGGAAAACAGTCCTGTTGCTTCCATAAAACTGGTGGGTGTAAGAATCTACCTGCAAAGAGATGAATAAATTTTTAAGCATTGCTAGGCAAGAAAAAAATTCTGTATTTGGTGCACAAAACTATTTTTATTTCCTAATCCACTTCAAAAGTGTTGAGTATTTGTTTGGTTTGGTTTGGTTGTTTCTCTGTGAGGCTTTTGTTTTGTTTTTCTCTCATAGTGTCTTGGGATGTTTTTTTTATTGTGTTTTTTTCCTCTCTAGTGTTGTGGTGTTTTGTGTTTGCTTTTTTTTTTTTCTGATGTAAGCCTTTATTTGATACCTCTTTTTTTTTCTGTGACATTTTACGATGAATAAATGCTTCAAAGGATAAGGGCAGAAAAATAAAGAGAGACAAGTGTTTAGCCACTGAACAGAATACAACAAATTGTTCCTTGGCTAATCACAATACTGATTTTTAATGTTGTGCACCATCAACAAGGGAGATAAGGTAAGAGAAAGAGGATTCTTAGGTATTCAAGAATTCTAGCTGTAATCTCTCATATCTTGGAAGGGAAACTTGCATTTATTTAGTAGTCAATGATTGGAGACTGATAGTTTATCATTACCATTTGTGGAAAGAATAACAAAAGAGAACAATGATTTATTCAGCTGGGCTTAGAAATGCAGATTAAAAATAGAACCTATCAAAACAAGTGCCAATAGAGGATGCAAAGACTTAGGAAGGTGTTCACTAGCCAGCTATATTTGTAAAAGATTTTGGTTAGTTTAGAGTAGCTTGAAGCAACTCCACTAAATCCTTACAAATATCTGGATTTTGCTAGGGAGTGCTGTACTGTAGCACTTAATTGATCTGCTGTGGAATACAGCCCTAACTCAGTGGGAGTTAAAATGCCCAATAATTTATGTTTTTTCTTACAACAAAAGATTATCAGTTTGGGGTTTTTTCCAATTTTTTCCTGGTGTTGATTGTCAGGAAACAACTAAAGTTCAGTTTATATTCTTGTGTTATAACATTTTTTGCTGGTGAACCTGATCCACACTGTGTCCCAAAGGAGACAATCTGAATTAGTAATGATTTCCAATCACTGTATGTATGGACGTTAGAAATGAAGCATTAGAAAAAGGACTGATCAGATTATCAACTATGATTTGCAGTGTCTGCACAACTTTTATCCTTTCTGGGAGAAAACAATAAAACAAAACAGCAAAAATCAGATTAAGTAAAGTTCCCTTTCAAACAGAGCTTCCTTGTCCTGTTTGGTCCTGCTAAGGCTGTTGTGAGATAGCAAGCAGTCCACTTCAGGACAAAGGGAAAAGTTCTTAGTCTGCACACACACTGATAACATTCACAGTTTACTATTCTATGAGGAATAGCAAGAAGGACTGGGGGAAAACATCATAAAATTTCTACCTTTCTCTACTAATTCCATGCAATCAATAATTGTGAGGAATTGTGGGAGATTTCATGATGCTTATCTTTTAGAAGTTTTTTTAGTGAGCAGTGTGAAATTGAATGTGTGGAGTCTCCATCCTTTGAGATGTTCAAAAGACATCTAGACCTGGTCCTGGCCAACTGGTTCTTGGAGGGCCTGCTTGAGTTCAGCAGCAGTGTTGGATCAGATGATCTCCAGAAGTGTCTCCCATCTAAGTGTACTTGTGATTCTGTGCCAGTCAGATTGGTTTCAGTCTGTCTCAGCTGTGGATGATGTCTGGACAGCCACAGGCCCATGTCCCCTACATTACCACCTGTGCTTCCCACATTGCCAAGTTATCAGCCCCTACCTTGGCCTGAAATGTGTACCATGAGATTCAGAAGGAGTAATACATTGCCTGCTACATGAGGTGTTTATTCACATCTAAGGAAAAACAAAGAAATGCAAGTTTATTTAGAGTTTCCAAGTAATCCTGGAAAGACCATCAGGGTTTGGCAACCACTATGCCCATGGATTTTCTGATAAACAAACAGCTGCCTGTACATCTCTAAGGAACCTGTTACTCTGGGATCAGATGGAGTGAATAATAAGTAATAATCTTTTTTCTTTTTGCTGACACAAGTGAGAACAAGTGCCCTCACTAGAATCCTGTACTGAAGAATTCTGTCTCTATTGATATGCAGTACGGACAGAGAAAACACGCATTTTTCTGACTGAGCAAAGGAGAGAATACGACATGGTTTTCAAATAGTGATAGCCTCTTCTCAAATCATTTCCATTGGTGCTTCTCAGACCTGAAGTACATTCATTGAAATGAAAGGGAAGACAAAAGAGAGGGGAGGAAAAGAAAGAAAAGGAGGGAAAAAAAAAAAGCAATGGCAAGAAAATGGAAGAGGAAAGAGAAATAGGAAAGAGAAAGGAAAGACAAGGGAGGATCAGTATCTGTCAGTACAATAATATGTATAATTCATAATACAATACCTTTCATCCATTTACATTTTTTTAGTTTTATGCTGATTATTATGGGCATATGTGAAAAGAAAGATATCAGTTTGAACAATGGATTTAAAAATAATTGTTCAGTTTCTTAATCTTCATTGGCATTGGCATTGGCATTGATGTTTAATGTAATGGGAATAAACAGGTAGGTGATGGAAACCAGCATGTATTCTCCTCATCATCACAAAAAATTTTGAAGAAACACACATTTCATTACACTCTCAGTTTACGTAATGCAATTTCCTTCCAAAGCTCTCACAGCCTCCTCTGCTCTTTGAAGTGGAGGTCATCCATTATTTGTTCAGATGCTTCTCTGCGACTTTGTTGCAGGGAAATTTGGATCACAGGTCTTAAAGGATACCTGTAAATAGAAAGCCACTGTAAAAATGAGTTGCCAAATATGGCTCAATTATTCCTTTCAAAGCTAAATTTATGCACTAATGGAATTATTTTCAATTGTTTTTAAGTGAACTTTTCAGTAATCTAACAATACTATAATTTAAAAAATTGATGCAGAACATAAAATCAAAAGATGTTTCTGGGGAGGTCTAGAACTGTGTGTTCATGTGACTGTGTTGGATACTGGCTTGCTTGCTTCTAGCAGTCTCAGTTTCAGTGACAAAGTCTCCCATTCTAGGTAGCTTTATTTTCTGTACAAGCTGCAGAGAAACAATAGATTTTCCAAAGGGGGTTTGCCGCTCTCAGAAAATGGGATGCTGTCTTGATTTCAGCTAGGGCAGAGTTAGTTTTCTCAGTAGCTGTTACAGTGATGTCTTTTGGATTCAGAACAAGAATGGTGTTGATACCACACTGAAGTTTTGGGCATTTTGCTAAGTTGTGTTTATTCTAAGTCAAGGACCCAAAGTGTCCATAGGGTTATTCCACACCATAGAACACCATGCCCTGTATAAAAACTGGTGGAAGTTACCTAGAAGGAGGACAATCTGGGTTCAGGAAAGGGGGTCTGGCATCAGTCAGCAGGTAGTGAGAAATTACATCATGCATCACTTGGGTTTTTTCCCCTTTTTATTATTGCCATTATAATTATCATTATCAAATACCATTATCATTTTATTTTACTTTGTTTACAATTATTAGATTGTTCTTATCTCAACAAACAAGTTTTACTTCAAATCTTCTCCCCATTCCCCCAGGGTTGGGGAGGAAGAGAAGGGGAGTTGAGCAAGTGGCTGCTTGGTGTTTTATCTCCAGTGAGGCTGCAAAGTGCATGGCACTCTCCTGTCTCATCAGAGGAAGATGAGCTCACTCCTGAGCATCTAGGAAGGTGACAAGTCCTAAGAACAACAAGATTCTTCAGAAGAGCATTTAAGATATTTTATTTTACTCTTATAACTTCTGTATTTCTTCTAAGGATTGTACAATAGAATTTATATAGTTAACCCTAAAAGTAAGGGTAAGGTCTGTACTCTAACCAATAGCAAGCAGAAATTTACCATTTCTTGCCTTTTCTCCATCCAGTTTAAGGACTATTGTATTCCTGACTGAAGGCAACACTGTTTAATCAGGAACAAGGTCCCCCTCACCAGCTTCAAGCTGTCAGAAACATTTATCACATCTAGATTTCTTATGTTCATCATATAGTGAACTTTCTACAAACGAGTGAGGTTTGTAAATGATATTCAACAGTCTAACATTTCTTGCATCAGCTGCAACCTCCCCCTCCCAGCAATCCCCAAAAGATCTCCTCGCTGTTGAAATCAGTCAGAATCCACTCAGATTCCACACATCCTTAGCAAGAAAAGAACAGTCATGTGTTGTAGCGTATTCAGATGGCCGTAACACTGGAAACAATGATCTTCCTTTTCCACTTATTATTGACATTTTGGTCTTTTCCAGTGACGTGGAGGTTTGTCCTTTGAGCTCTCAAGGCCTTCATTCAGCCCAGAAGCTGAGAAGGGATCATGAATGGCCCCCATGAGCTTAGGGACAGAGTGTTCTCTGATGTTATCATTTATGGGACATGAAAGGGAGGCAGTATTTGTAAGAGTGTTTATTCACAAAGTTGCTTTGTTGATATGTAGAACATTTTTGTGACCACTTTAACACTGATTGACACTTATTTGTAGAGAAGAAAAGAAGATTTCTTCAGGTTGTATAAATGAAATCTTTAGGAATAAATATCATGAGACTCAGTCTAGGCAACTCTGCACCAGGCTAAACATGTAGCTAGATGAAAATAGAAGGAAATAATACCTATACTGAGAGGATGCATTAATGAGGAATTTGCTTATTTTTCTAAAAAATCATACTTATTTACAAAATCAGACCTTTTTACAAAATTATAACAAAATCCCTTGTGCCCACCAATCATTTATTAAAAATCATTTTGACTGACCCTAAAAAAGGGTGTTGGGTTGCATAGCACCAAAAATAGAATTATTCACAAGAATAAAAATATATTAATCTTCAAATTACTACCTTTAAATGGCTATCAAAGACCAGGTTTTTGTTGTTGATTGAAATATTGGTGCATCCTCTTTACCAAACCACCACAGCTTGCTTTGATTTCCAAAATAAGGAGGATTCAGTGGTGACTTGAACCTTCAAGCTGTTGGCCTTTCTCAGTTGTTACTAATGCATTTATAGACAGATGAATTAACTCATGCTTCAGGCCATGGACACTGATTACCATAAGCAACAGCCAACTGATTTTTTTATCTTGGCATTTCATATCCTATGCCACTGCACTCTGAATTTATTTTCATCAAATATTTAAAGTGCAAAGGAGATTATTTACAGCTGGGCAGTTTTGAATGGTCTGTGTGGTGACTGGACAACTCTCAATAGTCTTTGAGGTGTTAGCAATTCACATATCAAAGCTCTAAATTTAATATTACTAAGAACCTACAATCAGTCTTGTCAGTCTTCCCTCAGATTTTGTCTCAAAACATTCGTCTCAAAAACTCCATCCCTGGGGTTAAGACTAGTGAACACTTTGGGTATAAGAGGACGTCCAATCAAACCCTTTTATTTTCCAAGTCTATCACTGGGAGCAAGTGCTCTATCTTGACATTGCTGACTTTTATGGAAGACCATCAAATCCCTTCTCCAGCCAAAGGACAAAAGGATTTGGTTTGTAGCCACTGAGAAGGCTATAAAATCTACTCAATGCTATTTCCTTAGCCTCTTGCCTTCCAGGACCTGCAAGAGATGGCTTCTCAATTTTAAATATTTGAAAATAATTTTACCCATTTTGTCAATACGAAAATTTTCTTTATATTTGCTAGTCTCTTTCCCTTGAGGCCTGTATTATGGCATATTTTTCTCAGAAAGTATAGACATTACAAACATTGATGTTTAAATTATTTTCAAATACTTAATGTCATCACCACACACTTATATTTATCCCTTATATTAGAAAACTCACAGATGAATGACTTCAGAACTTTGTTAAGCTGACATTTATCTGAAAGGCAGAATAAGAGAAGTGTTAAACAAAAGTTAACCAGCTTACACCAAAAGCTTTACTCTGAAATATTTGTTTCGTTCAAATACCTTTAAAGAAACAAATATGAAAGCTGTCCTGGCTTTTACATTAATTGATTAATTCATATTTCAGCTGTTCTGTCTGGAAAGATGTTCTGACCAAACAACTTCAGTATATGTCTTTCTCTCAATTTACCTTCTTGGATTTGGCATTTGCTCAACTAGCTTGTAAAAATTACCCTTCATTTTGCAATATTGTATATCAGAAAGGCAGAATATAAGGCAGAAGTACTGATCTTTACATGTTTTTCACCTGTATTGTTCTCCTTTGTACTGAACCAACTGCCTTTGCTGCTGCTGGTTTGCAGGGCCTGGAACCGGCTGTTGATGACGGACAGTGGTTGTAACCTTGCAGCTGAGAACAGCTGGTTGTGTGGAAATGATGAAGGCTCTGAGCCCTATCCTGCTGCCAGCAGCGCTGATGCTGCAAGGAAACAACTGCTGAAATAGATTAGCATGAGTTTTGTGACTGGTACCACATCTGCCAAACATCTGATAGCTTCATGCCTTTTATCCAAGCATTGTAAACAGCTTAGTTGGTATTTAGCTTGCAGATAATGCTAACATTTTTTTAGATTTAGTACAGTAGAATCAGTGTCTTGGGAGCCATATTCAGTGAGAAATGTTTTGATAAGAATAAAACCAGGGCTATTTTTCCTGACACACACATCCCTGCCAGTATGTATCAACCCTCCTTGGGACCTAGGCAGCAGGAGAACCTGTGCTGCATAGACAGCTGGTCTGAGAGGTTTCACAGAGTGGCACCAGGGAGATCCCGTGGCTCATGTCTATGGCTCCATTTTTGTCTCTCACTTATCATCCATGTCTTCTGGGATGACCAAGTTAAATCTGTTTAGATAATTTCAGCGTTTAAATAATTTTATTTTTGCAGTGCTATCTTTACTATCAGATAGGCTTTCAAGAGCAGAGTCTGAGCTCGCAAATACTTACATGCTGCATGTCCAAATGCATGGTAAACTTGGTGCATTTCCAAGTACCCATCTATTCAGTGATTCTTTTCAGCTTGCCCTAGCATTGTTCTCTTTTCCCAGAAGCACATGGTCCCAGTGTCTCTGACTGTCCCATCAGGTGCTGTGGTTTGAGGTCACATTAATGAAGTCTCTTGCATAAAGCAGCATTATGCTCACAAATGCAGACCCCCTACACATGTTCTGAGTGGAATAATACCTGTTTCAGGTTCATTTTACATCAAACCTTTCAAAGTTCCATGCTAATATGTAAAAAACCAGCTTCCTTACATATATTCCTGATGTTGTTTTAAACATCACCACACTATTGTTTAAACTGGAAAAACGTGTGGTCCTCTGAACAAAGTTTAAAAAAACTCTGTCAACAGAAACCATCTCTTATTTTTGTATTTGTACTGTATTTCATTACAGAAATGCTCACTTAATTGGCAACTGTCTGACATGAAGTTGTCTAAAGTTTGTTTGGTTTATTTAAAAGCTGCCTGTTGTGCTTTCTGGTCCTAAAACTCAGAATAAGTGACAATGTTAGTGTGTACAATACCATTCTTAACCACATTATAATTTCCCAAGTAAGAATCTTAAAATTGGTAGTTAAAATGCAATGAATCGAATTTGGATTGTTTGGAAAACAAAAAGCTAATTAAATGTGTTCTAAGTGAATGTTCAGCAAACCAGATCATCATTTATAAAATGAGGCTTTGTTTCCATCATTGAGTCTTTCATAATATGTATTATGAGATTAATCCAGTAATTTGTAATGTGGAGAGAAATGAAAGCTTTACTGGACTCCTAAATAACTTGGCTTTACCGGGTCTAGTTCTTTTGTATATATATAAATAGTATCTCCTTTATTTTAATTGTTAATTTTTATTCAAATATAACCAAGAAACAAACAATGGCTTCATTTAAATTACCTGGTATATTAATTTCTATTAAATGATTGTTAGAATATTTCTGTATAAAATTTCTGTACAAACTGAGGAAAAGACATTGAACTTTAACTAACTCTAAAGTGGGTAAACAAAATATTGATGTCTTCCATGGAGATTATCATAGTTTATATTTGGCATATCACATTCCTATGAAAAAGGCCTCAGCAAATGTTACTGCATAGAACTATTCTTAATACAAATGTGATTTCAAGACCTTTAATCTGCTTCATCTATTCTAATTATCCAAACTATTTCTGGGACTATCAACAACAAAATACTTGGAAATAAGTATTAGAGCCATGGTTTTGTCTTACAGTATTACTGAGATGGTTCACACAACAGACAGCATCTGAGAGAGAAATGTAAATAGGATAATTCACTTTTCTAATTCTTATTGCACAATCAGGTATGAATTTCTTCAAGAAGTTTTGCTATTCTCACTCAGTATTTTTACCATGATTCTTCTGTTTGTTACACTGCACATATTGATCACAAACCATTTGCTGTGAATGCTCTCCAGTGAAAATCGCTGGGGGTTCAGTCAGTTGTGGTTTACTGGGAAGGGTGGGCTTAGGCTTTATTGCTCTCCAATCCCTCATCCCGAGCTGTAGTGTCTGATCCCAAAGCATACAAGGCTACCCCAGGTGCACAGGTCTCACTCCTTCCCTCATTCTGGCCGTGTGTCCCACAAGAGCTGTTGTGAGAGGAACTGGTATAGTTTGTAACCAGGGCAAGGAGACACAGAAATCATGGTGTTTTTTTCCCAGAAGAGTATTTTGAAGAATACTAGGAGAGCTCCCTTTCTTAATATTGGAGCAGAACATATTCCTGGAAAGAGAAGTAGTAGAAACAGATTCTGTTCACTTTGCTGTTGTTAGGTAATGTAATGTAATCACAGGTGTAATTCACTCAAGTTAGATAAAAAGGGTTTTTACAGAATTAGGATGACATTTAGATTTTTTGCCCTTTCCACTTAATTATTGGTTAGAACCTAATTAATTTCCAGACAGAATCAGGATGGCTGTCCTTTTTTTGTGTGTGTGTCTCTTGATTGGCTATTTTTTAAGCTTGATGGACCTGCAAATCCTTCTTCAGAGCACAGGGGCAGTCTGAAAGAGTGGAGAAAATGAATGCTATCATACTGAGTTAAATGAGATCTCCCTTGAAAATTGTGTATCTTTATTTCTTTCCATGAAAAAAATCTTTTGTAAAAAAAAAAAAAAAGTTCAATGAACACAAAATCCATAATACTACTTTTGTCATGTAGCTTTACCTATTTTCCAGAATTTCAATGGAACACCAACAGTAGTAGAGCAAAATGATGTCACATCACTTCAGAATATGAGGACTCGTCATATTTTCACAACTACTATTCTTGCAATTTTTCAACACATTTCAGTCTTTGTGCATAGTGTGAATTCCTTCTCAAAATCTGATATATGATAATGCATCATTTTGCTCTAGTGCTATTTACACATTGTGAAATAAGATGAAAAAATTAGAACATAAATCCATGACAGAAGAATATCTTAAAGCTTAACTTCCATTTCCAAGTGTTTTTCTTTTCAAAGTAACTAATTTTGAAAATTTTACAAAATTTTAATTTTATGGTAAGTTCTGAACTTTCTTTTTCCATATCTGTCAGAAAAATGTTGAAATGCTTAATTTTTGTTTTTATAACTGACTGCCTAAATTTTGACAATCTCTGTTACGGTCTCTGAGTTTCACAAGTTATTCTTTTATTAAAACAATATTTGTTTTCTACATTTCCAAGTATATCTTGCCTCTATATTTTATTACATTAAATCCATAATATAATAACACCATTATAATTACCATTTAAGCTCTGATCCTTTCCCATTGAAATTTTCTTATTAACCTTAAAAAGCTCAATATGTTAACACTACATAGTAAGGATAGTTTAATAACAGATAGTTTAAATTATCATTGTTATTACTACTTTTTTGTGTATTGCCAATATTGTGTATTGGCAGTGTGTGCACCTGCACATTCTACCAAGTTTTGCATAAAATTATAGGAAAATATGTAAATCCCATAGAAACTAGAAACAGAGTTTTTGAAAGGATGAGAGGGATAAGAAGCAAGGAATGCAAAAGTTCTATAGCAGTTTGAACTGATTTTTTCTTTGATGGGTTGGTTAGCTTTGGAATTTTAAAACTACCACAAAGGAACAGGGAAGGAACATATATATAAATTTTTGTTTTGTAATGTTACGGAAAGGATTTAACTGAAAGCAAGACTGCAAATTGAAGTGTAAAATAATCTCATTTTATCTTCAATGTGAACATTTAAATCTTTTGGGTTTATGTCCTATGTAAGAATTGTTCCAGCTGGAGAAAATCTTAATGAACATGTAAGACAATTTTGAAAAAAATAACGATCTAACTGTTTTCAATGTCCTGGAATGTCATTATGTTATTGAGCTTCCAGCTGGAAAATACGTATCTATATTTGAAAAATCTGTATATTACACTTTTCGTCAAAGACAATCTATATAATTACTATTTAAAAAAAGGCTATCAGTAGGGATTATGTGGACTTTTTTTTCAATATCTTCTCTAAATTTTAAGAATTATTATCTTGAAATAAGAAAATATAGCCTGTGTTTCCAAATCACTTCACCATAACCCTTACTTTTCTGATTCCTTCTTTATCACTCAGTAACTTTTGTTCCAAATACCAACACTGCATAGTTTAGGACAAAGAGTCTTCAGAATAGCTCATCTAACTTCTTTTTAACACAAAGCTTACAAATTTCCCTGAGTTCTGTCATACAGCACTTAAATTGTACCTGATTTTGTGAGTTGAAGCCATCTGTAGTTCATTGATACAGCTGTTCTCTTGTTCTGCAGGTTGATCAGCCAAATCACAAATTCTTACTTCCAGCTCCAAGTTTCCAGAATAAATGCATTTAAAACCTGATGGTTTCCCTCCTACAAAACAGCACAGCCCAGCTGCCAGCACATAGGCCAGAGTGAGACAGAAATCCACTCCCTCGTGTTCTACCATTACACTAAACCACCTTATAGATAAAATTTCTTACTTCTGTGATCCTCTTCCTAACATCCCAACATCAGCAACTGTTATGCATCATAATCAAGTCATCTTGCCCTTATTTCTCACAAACTAAAGAGATTAAGCTTCATTAGTCTGGAACATAAGGCATTTTCTCAAGACTTTGCAAATGTATGTGTGTTTTTACCCACTCATTTGCCAAAACCAAGAGCACTGGGATATTTTGCCACATAGGAATGAATTGTCCATCTCTTCTAGTGAAGGTATTGTGACATTGTTGTGGCTATGACAAGGCAGTTTTTAAGTGGAAGATTGTCTTCCTGATGGTGATCACACATGAGATTCATGTAATCTTTTCCAGTTTCTCCCATAATATCACTCATGAGAAAGTTTCACTTTGCACTTAATCTCTAGCAGCCTGTTTCTTGTGATTTTTAGTGACCCAGAAAAACACATCTTCTTGGTGATTATGGTACCTTTGGATCTTCATCACTGTGGATTAAACCATAAATTGTTGTGAAGATTAGGCTAAAAATTCAAGTGGCTCATTGGACCTGACTGAGAACCATCAGAATCAGAGCAGTCATATCCCCAAACTTTCAAACTAACCCTGAACACAAGATGACATTGTGCATTACATCTCTAACTAACTAGGTTCTCTGTCAAGTCAGGTGCAAGTCATCTTTAAACCTACAAAGTCAAGAAATTTCCAAATTAAAACTTAAGTTCCATCTTTAAATCACCTGTATAATGTCCACATAATTATTTTTATGATGGTTATCCAGCTAATGGAGATATTTGCAGTACTGATGTTTAATGAAATCAGGTAAGGACTACATGTCAGCAATAAATCCTGATTTACTTGATTCTGTCTGCATGACTCAGGCCGCAGTATGGACATTTATTCCAGTTTAAATCCCTCATTATCTGCCCAAGTGCACAGTGTCAGAGTAGATGAGGGGGGCACAAAACCAACTTTAAACATAACAAGAGCATTTTGAAAAGTGTCCTACATTTAATAGTTATAGAGTCATTCAGCCTCTTCCTCTGAGATTCAAAAAATCCTTTCTCTCTTGAACCAGAACACATTTGTACCAAAAGTCATGCCTGGCTGAATGGCTCTCTGACACAACTCTAATTTGAAGTCTGGTAGCCAGTGTTATCTGTGAACCTTCTTCCATCCTTCTCACACAGGAGAAAATTGGTCCTCAACTAGAACAAATGAGGTCAGGTAACGCCTTCTGCTGGCTTGCATAAAACGACCTACACAAAAATTCATTTCCTCTGCAATTCAAACATGAAGTTTGGTCAGTCTTATTAAACTAATTAAACTCTCTGCCTGTGTAAGCCTGAGAGTAAATTTGTTTTAAAATAGAAAAGATGTTCTTATGGAATAGTGATTGACTGAAAATTCTGGAGGAAAAGAAAAGATAATTAAGAACAAGATAGATGCAATTAATGAAAGCCAGTATGATTATCTGTGCCAAAATATGTTATCTTTGAGTGTGAGCAACAAGACTGAGATGATGGCCATTTGATTTTTCAGTCTTTTCTTGAAGCTACCAACTTATATGTATCCAAGTAGCAGGCTACATGTAGTGGGAATATCTTCTGAGAACAATAAAACTTTCTCTTTGTTGTCAGCCCAACAGATTTAAAAGGAAATAATGTCTGTTTCTGCACCTAAAACTGATTCCTGGATGTCCAGGAGGAATAAAAGACTTGGATTTCCCTTACCTTCAACAGGATTAGAATATAAAAGCAAAACCAAACAAGCCCAAAACAAAGCCTGTAAAATAACTGAGAAGATATAAATTCAATCTTATGTTAATTTTATTGCTTGAAATGGAATATCTTCCCTAGACATACCTTTTACAATGTCAATAGATCTTTATGTAGGCACAATATTGTTCTAAGAACAGCTGTTTAGAGATTCATTTCGTTTGGGGATCATTGTGTCTGAATATTTATTGACAACAATCACTCCAGTCAGAAAAAGGACTGTGAACACACAAAAAGAATTGGTTTCTCCTTTTCTTGGACCATATTCTAGTCTTATTTGTGTCAGCATAGCACCAATACAGCACCAACAACTTCGCAGTGGAAAGAAACATGTATGTATACAAGTGTTATATATACAGGTATATGCACAATGGTAAAGTTCTGATTTCCTATAAACCTCTGTGATTAACATTGTCATTGTTTTGTTGCCTAATAACAAAAGGAAAAAACCTTGCAACAGAGTTAGAGTGGTAAGATAAAAAAGCAAATTTTAATGGAAGTTTTCAGGTGCACAAAATACAGCATTGCACATGGGTGATACAGGATTTCTATAATTTTTATAAGGTTAATGAATTAGTACACCTAACCAATATTTCCAATAGGAAATCAGTTATCCCAGTAACCCACTCCTTTTTCATCCCCCTTGGAGTTGGTCCAGGGCCTTCTTTGACCAATTTTCTTTTTATGTGTATTAAACTCTGGTAGAAAATAAGATGTCTTTGTCAGGAATTCTCTTCTGAAGAATAAGACTAAACAGAAATTCAAGAATGTATTACTAAAGGTTTGCTAAACTGTGAGAGATGACAGGAAAAATACTAGAAGCTACACAAATATATCTACAAGGCTACAAAGATATGAAAAATATATAAAAAGCTAAAAAATCTTTAGTCATCAATTTCATTGTTCAGTTTCCTATAATTGAAACAAATGAATTCTGTATAAGATAGGTTTGAATTCTGTGTGTAAATCCACAGTTAGCAGGAGAGTTTGCTCCTTTGCTAACATGTCACCTCTGTCAAGCAGAAGCCACTACAGATGCTTACCTAGCTGGTGCTAGACAGGGACTGCTGTAAAAATCTTCTAACAGAGGCTGCAGAGATTCCTTGTGTTCACTCATTTTTCAAGCTACAGAGATCCCCTTGTGGCAATATTAGATAAAGATATCTACATGGTAGACATGTGAAGTTAAATGAAATAATCTCCCTTTGCACGTCCACTTGTACCTCTCACTCTCTGTTAAGTAATCAATCAGTGAATGAGTCACACAAGTTACTCTTCATTTGGATGAGCTGAACACATTGATCTCTTACACTCTTGGTGATCTTTGTCTGAATGATCAACAATTTAAATTTCTCTTTGTTATTTTATACAGAGTTTACCTAACAGCAGCAGCAATACCAAATCCAAGCACACAGAGAAGCTGACCATTTGCTCTTCTTCAATCTGCCTCAGTTTCTGTAGAGCCTCTTGAATGTACCATTGCCCAGAAACTTATGCTGAGATAATGAATTATTGTAAGCCCTTTTCAGGAGCCATTGATTGTCTGAATAGAGATTTCCATTCTTCAGATACAGCCTTCCTCTTCTGTTTCTAAACATATAATTTCGCATTTGGCTATATTCAAACACTTCTGTAGTTTATGTCCAGCTTGCTGAATCACCCAGGATGCTCCAAAACTTTGGTCTATTTTTATTTATATTTTGCAGTTCATCTGCCTTCATATGTTTTTGGAATTGATTAACACTTCCTAATTTTTCTCCAGGCCTCTAATAGGAACATTAGATGCCAGAAGGTCCAGGATTACTCTCTGCAGGATCTGGCTAAAATATATTAATTAATGATTAATTTTACATGATTAAGAAACTATTGGTCTTCTAAATGTGATGCTTAGACTCTGTTAGACTCTGTTTTTCAGGTCCACGAATTAAAATATTGAGAATTACTAGGCTGAAATGAATCTTATTGATTACTAATTTTATCAAACAAACTTCTAATTTAATTTTTAAAATCATGTTGCTTTGATAACAGCAATTTTTTGTACCACATTAATGATGCTACTTAAGTTCTTTTTAGTTGGTTAAACATTATATTTCCTTTTATTAGGATTTAAAACAAATATTTATGCCTATTCTGTCATCTTAGCTTTGACTCAGCCAAATGTTACTGGTTTGAAGTCAGACTGTATGGGAAACTGGAAACAGACAAAATGGGAAAGCCTGAAGAAATGTTGTTCAGCTGCAATAGGCAGAATGAGATGTCCCCTTCCATTTCTTAAAAAACCAAGATCTGGTACTGAACAGAAAATTATTATCAAAAATGATTTTTTACTGATGTTGTTATAAATCCCAGGAGCAGTTGTAACTGTTTCTATGTAATGGCTAGACTTTGAAAGAGGGAGTTAAATGAGAACTTTTAACTCAAGTTTGCAAGGTTTTCACATTACTTGATCCATCCATTGTGTACTTGTGTTTATTTTGGGACCAAGACACATTAAATTTATTAAAGTATTTTTTCTGTATCATTTGGTTGCCTAGTTTCAGAGCAAGCTGCATCATTTTGAAGGACATTAAGATCTTGGCTTTTTAAATTCTTTCTTGTTATTTTGGTATTAAAAGGGATTATTTCATGCTAACTTAAATCGCCCTACTTTTTACTATTTTGCATGTCATGGATGTAATATTTATCAAAAGGTGGCCTACTTTAAATACATATCCTAATTGCTTATTTTCTATAAGTGATTGACTCACAGAACAGAGACATCCCATCCAAACTCAGTGAATCACTGTGTACTTCTTGTAGCTCTAAATCTTCTACTGCCATCTGGGGAAATTTCAGCTGTCCAAATAATCCTATTCTGGACACCTGGATACCCCAGAAAAGCTGATCACAATGCCCATTTTGTGTCTAAGTGAAGGATAAATTCCAACATATCATTGTGGTTCTCAGCTCAAAGAAATACAAAAGACTCGCATTTCAAAGACAAATATATACAGGTCAGAAACTCAGTCAAATAAGGATCAGAAAAAGATCAAATTGTTGCTCATTGACAGTTGATATTACTTTGATAATTTCTGAATTTAAAATGTTAAAAAAAATTTCCAAATTTTTTGCCAAAGTTTTTATTTTATTCAACATCTCAGTGCTCAACTCCTGTTCAGGATAAGAGGAAATGATAAGGGTGAAATAGTCCTCAATAGGACAGGAATTCTTTTGGGTAGCTGTTTCTTTTTGCCCCTAAGGATACAACTTCATTGCCTTTTTCAATTTATACACACTTTCAAGTTATTAATAATTCTCCAAGTAATTAATTTCCCATTTTAATGGAACTTTTAAAATGTTTATCAGAGTGTAATTTGCTGGTGGATATTAATTTAAAAAATAAAGTCCTCTAGAGGAGTTTAACTTCAGATTAAGATGTCAAAATGTACCTATGTGCATGTGAACCATTGATATAAATTCCCATGATATTCAAGAGAAATCTATTCTATGGAGCCTAGAGACTATTCATCACACCAGGAAGTAGGCACCAAGTTTCCTATGTTTTTCTACATTTTGTTCTCCAGCTCTCAGTCCCAAAGAATAAATATATCCACTATGTCCTGAATCACATTTGTATAACCCTGATTTTAAATCTCAGCACTACTGGTGCCTTAGATCCTACCAGACACCTCCTGAACTGAGGCCCTACGTGCAGGAACACCAAAGAACTTGTGGATGTGAGAGTGTAGGTACCTAAACTGGGGTGCCCTGGCTGAGTGTCCCTGAGCTGGCCCTCTCCCTTGCTGTCTCTCAGGCTGCATTTCCACTCGGGTAGCTCTGATCCAGCTGATCCAGGGTCTGTCCCTGAAGCCCAGCCCTGGATCCCATGCAGTGCAATGAGTGCCATGCCATGTCTGCTACTCTCCAAGTCAGCTGTGGTGCTGGGGACAGTTTGCTCCAGGGAACAGGATGCATTCTGTCCATCCTGTGCAGTCTTCTTCCAACACTATCCCAGTGGACCATGTGTTGCACAGCATTGAATGATGCCCTTGTGCCTTGTCATGCTATGGATAAACATCCTCAATGTCACGCTGCAATAACACCCCTGGCATGTGGGTGTGTGGGGCTTGGAGAAAACTGCAGTGCACTGTGGACACACAGACTGGGATTCAGCTGCCTAATTCTAAATATTCAGTGTTAATTTATGTGTTGATAGATACCTCACCTTGCCTTCAGCTGCAGCTCCAGAAGGATGTGGGTTTTCTTCAAACCTGTCCTTCATGCCAACTCTGTGCATATGGCTTGGATACATTAGGGCATATAAATGGCACTAGGAGCCAGTAACCAATTTTTGTAGTGGTTGTTTTTAATAATGCAGATATAATTTTTATCATCTAGTTCATAATGAAAATTAAAATATTGGCATGTTTTCTTTTAAATATTCCAAGTCCTTCCATTGCACAAATTGAGGAAGAATTCATATTTCAGTAGTGAAATGAAAATTCTGCCTTTATGTTTTCAGGGAACAAGCTGGAAATGTCAGCCAAGTACATCTTGGATTCTGAGGACCATAAGCCAAATAAGTAGAGACCCAAATTCACTAATGATGCGTCATATCATTTTTGATCAATTTCATTCCTGCATTAATTTTAGCAGCCAGTACACACATCATTCCTGCTATTTTTGTATACTAATACTTGATGATATTACATTTATTCAAAGAAAGCTTGGAGGCAACCTCTTTCCTTAGGGAAAAGAGCCAACTACCAGTGCACTGTGGGAAAAATTCATTAATTAACAAGTATGGAAAGGTTGCAGAGAGAGAGAATATCTTGGGACATAGAAGGTTTGGAACAGCTTTTATTGGCGAGGCACCATCAGTGTTCCTCTATGTGAGACAAAAAGTCATTTGTAAACAAACTTTGAGACATTAATGGTGACATTTGAGAGCTGAAATCTGAAAACCTGTCCTGGTGAAACCAAAACAGAATAAATGATTCCCAGTGAGTCAGAAAATAGTTCAGAGCTCTAAAGAAATGAGTCAGAAACTAAATATATTGAGTAGGCTAAAGGCATGAAAAAAACTTTAGCAGTAGAAAGAAGCTGCAGGAAACTCAACCTAATTCAGTCAGGCTAATATGATCAAAATCTGCGAATCAGTTCATTTCTATTAAATATGGTATGAGGTGTTTTGATCACTTTGAGGAAAGTAGAATTGCATAATCTGTTTGCAAGGACTAAGAACTAAGTGTTTAATAAGAAAAACAAGAGTTCCAAGGAAGGGAAGAGAAGGGAAAGGAAGTAAAGAAACAGAGGACCAGATAAGAAACAGTCACCAAGAAGTGATAGAAGTTTGGTTGCCCCAGACTGGACAGATCTTGGCAGTGCAGCCTGGAGTCAGAGGACAACTGCAGTCTGGAGGGCTCTGAGAGCCATGCTGCTGCTGGGACAGAGTGAGCTCTTCCAGCTGCCCTGCTTACCCTGGTGTGCAGCCATATAACTACATCTGCTGTTCACAGAAATGTGACCGTAGCAATAAAATGTCTTTTCCCCACTCCGAGTACTCGGGCTGGAATTTTGCAATACTCAGAGCCATTTGAAAGTTACACACAAGCATCGAGGGCACGAGTCATCACTATTTGCCCTTGGTTTAGTCATTAACTGTTAGTAAATCTGCACACAAAATGGAAACTAACTGTAGAAAGCACTTTAATCACTCTTTTCTCTATTCTAAATCATATTATCAGGCTGGGGATATTTATACTCTCAAAATACTTGACATCTTACAACAAATTTCCTTCTGGCTGCATTCTTTGTCTCTTATGCTGCTAACATGAGGGCCTATGTAGAAGTATTCTTGCAAGTGATAAGATTTCCTTATGCTGAAAGTGTGGGTGTTGAAGAGGAGGGAAATGTACTTTATTCTATTTGTTAGAACTCCAGTAAGGTCTACAAAGAGGGTGTGCAAAAAATTACAAAGGTTAAAGGCAAGAAGCAGGTGGTGGTGCCTGGGCTCACTGTGCATACTTTGATTTGTATAGACACACTAAGAACAAAAGAGCAGTATGGAAATGTAGAGGGCATGAGGGACATATGAAAGCATCAACTGAAGTGAGTAATAAACAGAATAATAGAAAAGAAGCTATATTTGGGAGATACCCTAATGAACACCTTTACAACTATTATCCAAGAGCAGATTCCTGTTGCACCCAAACAAGAGGTTCTAAATAATTCAGTGTTATTGTTTCCATTCTTACCATAGACAGTATCAAAGCATGCAAAAGAGGAAAAAAGTTTAATTAGCCTTCTTACCAGTTTTGTGGTTAAAAATAGCAGTTGAATTTCTCAAATTTACCTACAGAGTTGGTTTTTTTTCCTCTGAAGATAGTATAAGCCACTTCCTCCACATTCTTCCACTGCAAGATATTTAAAAGGGTAAATCAGATCTTTCTTTGTAGAAAACAATTCCAAAACAGGTAAAAAAAAGATGTTTAAATGGCTTTGAGAATCTTGGAAAACTTATCAAATACTAATGGGAGGATGGAGAGACAGTCAGATCATTTACTTTGAGCAATAAATTAGACATTATAAAGTCTAATCTTGCAGGTATCTAGTCTTGTGGAATTATTCAAAGCTCTTAGACTAAGACTGAGTAAATCCCCTCACAGATGGTATGCCTTTTAGATAGAGAGGTAATGTAGTTCTTAAGGTATTTCAGAGTTATTCAGAGATACTGCACACTTATAAAGAAAATACCTGAGTCTGGCTATATGAAATATGAAGTCCAGAGTTCCTTGAATATGCTGTGGGGAAGGCATCTGCCTTTTTGCATTCTTTGTGGTAAGTAATTGCCAGATGGAAAATAAAGGGGAAAGGAAGGCAACAGTCCAAGGATAGTCACATTGCTGTTTCCTATGTCTCCTAAAACTGCACCTCTAGAGAAAGGAAGACAAATTTAGAATAACATTTATTTATTTCATCCTTTGCATGCCCACTGGCATGTCTCACCAAGAGAGATGTTTACAACATCCCTCCATAGCATATGACCTGGAAAACTTCTGTTATTCCTCTTCAACTGCAGTAGCTGCAGGTCCTTCTGTTGGAGAAGGCATCAAATCTGTCTCCCACTTCTGATACAAATGGTTTAGGTGAGGCACAAATATAAAAAGAGTGAGCACTGCTACCACTAACACTGAATAAAGTCTTCTTCACTGTCCTTGAACAGTACAACTTATATGACATGTGGAGACAGAATAATTTTCAGAATCAATATGCATATATCTACATGGTATATTTTAAGCTAGTAATCCAACTCCATGTGCAGTTAATTTTTTCAAATTTGCAAGCTAGACAGAGCCACTTATAATTATTGTCTATGTCTCATTTCATATCTCTTCCTCTTTCCTACTGCATCTCCTTATTTGATATGTTTTTGAAACACAGTATATGTGTTTGTAGCCAATGTAAAATTCATTCCAAAACTGCAGAGCCTTTTATGCCACATTTTCTCCAACCAGGGCTAAATATCTCTTTTAAATAGTATGGATTTTGCCTTTAGAGTGCCTTTATCATTCCACATTGAATAGTCCAGATGACAGTCTGTATTTGATCAGCTGAGTTCCATCATGTGGAATTTCCTTTTCAGTACCATATTTCTAAGTCTACATTGCAAAGAGAATGGCACCAAAATGCAGACACTTCAGAAAAAAATTTTGAAGGTAGGTGCAAAGTAAGTGTGTGAAGATTGAGAAACACTCTGTTTAAGAAGCTTCACAGCTCAAAAGTAATTATTTTTAAGAGGTAGTTACATGTGTTAAAATATTAAGATACCTCCTGGGTTTATCATGCCTTCCTTCACTGATCCTTAGAGTTAACATTAGTGATAATAATAGATAATGGCTATAACACTTACCAATTAATGGTGACCTCTTTTCTGAAGATCAAATACAAATTAAGCTTCCCAGTCTTCTTGTGAAGTCACATACTCATTTATATCAATGGCAAATATATAGTATGCTCCTACTGCCATTTACCATTTTCTTACTTTCCCTACTTTTGAATTATGATCCCTTTTTACATCTTCATTTAAATTATATTGTAAGCCTTTGAGAGCATAATTACCTCTTCCTTTAGATTTTTCATTGGCAAGAACTGCATTGCAGGACACTGCTATAATGGTAATGATCCTAGAGACTAAAAAAAAAAAAAAAATCACAAGACTGTCAATAGCAGAGTATGAGTGGGGACCAATTAAGAATTTAGCTAACCTACATAGATTTTAAAGGATATTTCAACGATGACCCAAACAAGCTGCAGGTGGATCATCCTGAATGCAGGTGCTTCATGATTAGAAAGCATTCTGTATCTTCTTTCTGGTGTCCCAGCAGCATATTGTGATGGATTAATGTAGCGGTGTGTTAGGCCCCAAAATACCTTCCTGAAATGACCTTATGATGAGTACCTTACAATATGAAACCCAGAGCTGAATGATTATGAAGCAGATATTGTTTTATTAAAAATATTTTTAATTTTTAATATTAAGTTTATCCCAAACCATTTTCTTTCATGTAGACAGACACTATTCCTCTTCCTTCTTCTTCCTCTCAACTGACTTAAACATACTTCCAAGGGTCAAGACTTCTGGCAAGAGTAAGGGAAAAGGAACTTGCATTTGATATCATAAGAACACTGAGAATCTAAATCTTCCTCATTTGATACAAAAAAGCTATAGAATATTTTTGTCCTAATTGGGAAGTATGCATTCTGTTAAGAGTTCCATTTCAATAACCTGTTTCATGCTGAAGATCTGAACAGAAATTTTGGACTGGAAATTTTTTATCTTGAGGGATGTTTCACATTCAAGACCAAGTCTAGAGGGCAAAATTTGGTCTTTACTGCTGTAATAGGTCAAACCAAACTTAATTATCAGTGTGTGTTATGCTTTGCTCTTCTCCAACATGATATTTAGGTGTTGTCTTCTAGGCTGTCACATCCACTGTGACATACAAACACTGTACATAGTGATGAAACTGAAACTGCTAAATATGTAGTGATGACCTTTCTGTACTGCTCCTCCTGAAAGCTCATCAAGGAGGTTGGAAACTTAAGACTCACAACACAAAGGTCACCCATCACTTACTTATGTTTGGAGGGACTTTGGTCAGGAATTGATTCATTTACAGGTCTGTGTTTTGAAAAGCTGCTTCTTCACTGAGGTAACAGTCCAAAAGGTGCACTACTTATAGACAAAATGTGAACTGAGCAGAGAAATTATTTTGTCTCAAACAAATCAACATTAATAAGACCAAGTACTCAGTGAGCAGTCTAATATAGGTGTAATGTAATCAGCAGATACTTGACACTTCCTCTTCCATTCCTCCAGGTCTCATTAGCAGTTATCTTGCACCACTACTTTTACAGACTTGGCACTACAATCTTTACTGGTGCTGTCATGCCAAATGTGAGAATAAGGAGGATTAGGAGTGGTGTATTTATCAGGAGAACTTTAGAAACCAAATTTTCCTATAAATTGTTCCACACCTTCATTCTGTACACCATTGTTCATATTTGTTTTGAGTAAGCTTTTGTGAACATTATGTGCTAATTTCAACTATTTTCCTAACAATTATGATCAAAAATGGATTTATTGTCTGTGTTCTGTTACCTCTGACATACTCTTTGAAAGCAGCTGTATTAAAAGAAAATCAGTTCCAATTTACAAACTGCATGTTGGTGTTCCCCTTACTCTTGGATATAACCCATGCTGAATCAATAATAGGCTGGCACAAATTTTTTTTATTTGGGAAAGTAAAAGTCTTTAATTATTCCCAATAGTTTAGTTTCATCAAATGAACTTTACTTGTAAATTGTGTATTTTGGAAGGCAGACACTGATATCTTCCTATCTTGGCAAAGACTAACTACAAATACATTAAATGGATAGCTGAATAATGATATGATTCAACTGATAATTTGGAGATGGATATTTGTGACCTGGGACATCCTTGATTATTTATTTCTTGTAATTAAGCTTCCTGCTGATTACAATTTACTGGCTACAACACAGTGCTACGCAGCTGTGGCATAGAGATCTGGGTTTGCTGTGCTCTGTTACCAAATGAAGAAATCTACTCTGAGCTAATTCACAAATACCTGTCAAACAGCAGTGGGCAAAAAAGAAGATAAGAATGTGAGGCTGTAATATCATGTATATAGAAGCTTATTTCAGAGTTCACACTGATTTTTTTTAAAAAACAGTCTTTAAAAATAGATTTACTGATTTTGTAGAGTTTACTTATTTTGAAGATATAACAGAAGAACTCCAATTGGGTACTTCAGTCATGTTGATGAAAACAGCAATTCACATGAAGAAACAAACTTGAATTTTCACTTTAAAGGAAATTCTTTTCAATTCTGATATTTATTTTCATTCCAAGAGAATGAAGTTTTGGCTTTTATTTTGTTTTAAAAGATGTAATCTTAAAAATAATTCATTTTGAATCAATCAGAATTTTTCATACTGATGACATTTTATGTATTTTTTTACAATTTTAGATTTCAAATTAGACTTGAAATTCCACTTTAAAAATGCTAGAAATTTTTTTAAATGTAATTTGAAAAATTATCATTTTGTAACGTGATATTTTATGTCAAGTCCAATAATAACAACTATATGGTAGGCATCATGAATATGGGAGGGTTTTGGAAATTTGATTCCAGGCAAGGAAATCATAGGCAATCTCTTCACAATCAGGGCATGGATGAGTAGACAGGCACAAGTTTAAATTGTCTAAGAATTCCTGATGGAGCCAGCAGAACCACTCACACAGATCTTTATTCTGTAGCTTTTCTCTCATGTGATTAACATTGCTGCTATGGGTAGTAGTGGGTTAAAACTGGATGTGCTTGCACAGTCCTGGCCAGAAATAAGAGCAGTATTTTAACCAGAGTATAAAAGTAACTGTAATAGACCAGAAAAAATACCTGGTGGTCAGCTCTTTACAGAAAAACATGAGATGCTCTTCCATGACCATAAGCATTCTTTTTTTATGTACTTTCTTTTCTTTTGTCTGTGTTCAGCTCAAGACCTCCTGGTCCTGCAGTTATACCTACACCTTTGCCATTGTCTAGGCCTTTTCTTCCATTAGTATATGTAATTTATTATTCCAAAATTGAATGACATTATATGGTGAATCAACATTCATTAGCCACCAGTTGCCTGCCATGGGAACACAGACTGCTCCAGGATGGGTCTTTTGTGAGGCCACAAGACCTTTTGGCAAATCTGCTCCAGTGTGGGCTCCTCTCCCCGCAGAGCCACTGATCTTGCCTGGAGCCTGCCCCAGCACAAGCTCCTCACAGGTGAACAGCCTCATTCAGCATCCCCCTGCTCTGGAATGAGGCTCTCTGGGGGATGCAGGTGCATCTCTGCTTCCCTGTGGATCATCATGCAGAGAGACATCCTTCCTCACCATGGTCTTCACCGCAGGATTTGGGAGAATCTTGCCTCCTGCCCCGCTTCTGCACTGACCTTGGGGTCTAAAGGGATGTTCCTCTCACATATTCTCATTTCTCTCTTGCTGTAGTTGTGAGGGTTTTTTTCCTTCTTAAATATGTTATCACAGAAGCTCTATCAACGTCACTGAAGGGCTCAGCTTCAGTCAGTGGAGAGTCTACTTTGGAGCCAGCTGGAAGAGGTTCAGTCCAACCACTTAGGAAAATGCTTCTCACAGAAACCAATGCTGGGGCTTTTCTGCTACCATAACCTTGGCACATGAAACAAATACACTTTTGCAGTCTATAACACTCTTTGCTGAAGTTCTGATGTCTGTCACATTTCCACCCATAATAAAACCCAAATGTACTTCATTAGCAAGTAATATTCAGACACTTCCACATTTCTCTTTCTCTCCGTTTCTACAACGGTAGGAAGATGTTTACTCTATTTTCATATTTTACAAAGCTTCTTCCTCTCTTAGCTTCACAACTTATTTTCTCAGGAATGGTAAAAAGCATGCCAAATAAACCCTGTCAAACCCAGAATTGATGTTTACTGAGCCCAGAGAAGAACAGCTGATATTAAATTGTAGAAGAATTTCAGTTCCATTTAGAGAAGGATATTAAACATTTTGGAGTAAGAAGATTCTGAGATTAAATGAATCTGCAATACAAATAAACTTCATATTTATTCATTCCGCTTTTCTATCATGATGTGTTTGATTGATCTACTTTGCATTCTTTAACAGGGAAATTTGAACAATAAATAATGTCTTCAAAGTATTTTTGTGTCAAAATCCCTCATTGATTTCATTATACATAAGTGAACATGAAAGAAACAAGATAGAAAATCTCTTAGGAAAAAGTATTATAACAAACTGCTTCATAGTAGAAGATGTAAGAAGTCAACTTCATATGTGTAATTTTGTATATTACTACATTGCTTCAGCTTCAATAACAGCAAAACAATGAGAGTAGTTCATAAATAGGGTAGTTCATAAATATTTAACGTTGCAATCCAAGCCTGTTGAGTCTCAGTTCATGCCATGACTTCTTGCCAAGAGAGAAGTTTTCTATGGGGGCCATAAAATGCATTATGTGAGGGTTGGTTGCAAGGCGTTTTTAGTCAGTGAGGTTAACGTAATGTTTAAAATAGAGAGTTTTCTGGGATGACATCAAGTTACTTTTGGCAGATGCTGGGAAAAGCAGATTGGCACCAGTCACAATTTTTGTGGAGCAGAGAGAGGGGAGGAAATGCAAGATCCCTCTGTCAACTGAGGAGGTGGTGATGGATACAGTGGGAATTTCAATCTATAGCATGAGAGAGGACTTATCATTAGAGTGCAGCATCAGCAGTGTAGGAGGGATGCTCCAACATTTTAATTTAAAGGAGTGTCGGCCCTCAGACTCCTCCATTTTGCTATGCTCTGGAGTTATATCTGTGGCAGATAACTAAATTTTGGGGACTAATTATGGGCCAGTTAATACTTGAGTGAAGTAGAAAGCCACGGGTCAAAGGGTTTCTGTGAAATCCTTTCGTCTGATTTGTTTTAAGGTTTCACCTGAATGGTATGTTCTCCTCAGCAAAATCGGAAATTATTCTAATTTTTTCTAAAATTTCATTATATTATTTTAACAACTTTTTTTAATCTGAAGGGTATGGTTTAAAGGAAAACAAAACTATTTGAGAACTCAAATTGAAGTTGATAAATAAAAGGGGAAAAAAAAGATGAAAATGGGCTGGTTCATTTTGGTGAGAGAAATAGAAACTTTTTATCAAGGAACAAGCCAAATATGAACCTTTCTTTCACAGCATCTAAATAGATACATAGGGTTGCTACATGGATTTCTCTACTCATCTTTCTGTCTGTGTTTCAAGCTGTCTGACATCTGCATTCATTCCTTTAATGGTATTTTTTGGCAGATGAATACAGAAGAGGTCCTCTCCAAGTCCTTAAAAAATTCAGGATTGAAGGAAAAAAGTAGGATATAGTACGAATTGCTTGGCCAGAAATAAAGAGATTTAAGTTACACTCACACACTCACACACTTGCGCACACACACACACATTTATTTCCTTGTTGTGATAATTGGAAAATCTTCATGTTCAGATTGTTCTGCTGAAGATTTTGTTCCACTCTCCTTTTTTCCCTTCTGTGTTGCCCCATTGCTGCCTTGCACCGGCTTCATAAAGAGCTTGGGAAAGGAAAAAAAGTTAGATTTTTCTTGCTGCAATGTCATGAGCTCTGCAGTGCTGAGGAAAGACAGTGAGAAGGTATGACTAGGAGAGGTGAGAGAGAGTTTGACTGATACTGTTGGGAGCAGCATTGCTTCTCAAACTCAATATTTAGTGTTTTTACAAGAAGGAGCAAAATCAACCACCATAAGCAACCAACCTATGACGGAGGAGGTAAAGGAGACTAACAATGTTTTTCTCCTACTGGTGGCTGTCACTGCAGCATTCTTTGATCCTTAAGTTTTGCAAGAAATAAAAGATACCTGGGGAGAAAGCAGGATACTCTCTCTCCTGTACCTATGGAACAGAGCTTGCTACAGCTAAATTATACCTGAGTAAGCTGGGAAATGTTTAGAACCTAGCCATTCTTTCAAATATATAATGAATATTAACATGTCAGTGATATTTTCTAGGACTTGCTTTTTATTGTGTCAATAACAAGCCATGTCAAAAATAATGTCAACAAACAACTTATTCAGTTCATTTACTTTCTTTACATGATGATCAGTTATGCCAGATTTCCTTTGCTCAGAAACTACTCAAGATTAGAGACCATATTAGACCTAAAATAGTTAGAAGACCTGATTTTCTGTCCCATGATGAAATTTGGGGTTAATGAGGAAAAAAGTGCTAAGGAAAAAAATCCTGCGGAAAAAGTCCCTAGAAGAAAAATAGGGAAGAAACACCATAAGAAAATATGTTTTAAGATAAGTTTTTCACAGAAAATAATTTTTTTAAACTGAGTAACAAACATAAATTTTGCCTTTCCATTCACCATCATAGCAGAATCTTATCCAACTCATTTATTTTGGTGCAGACTACTAGATGACGATAGAAAATATGAGAAAAAAAATGAAATTTTTTAGTGTAACATTTCTCCTTGAATGCCTCTCTGAAAGAAAATTATACTTTTAAATCCATATTTTGTGCCTTTGAAATCCATATTTTTTATGCCTTATCAAGACTGAATCTATGCTACAGCCTGAGAGATAAGAAATTCTTTTGACTTAGGCAGTTTATAGATTCCCAACAGAGAAAAGAAAATGAAGATCAGAGGAAGAAAAATCAGTTTTTGTGGGGTTTAAATTGCTTTAAAATTGATTGTCTAATTCTATGAAACGTCATAAATTGAATCAGATGACCTCTTGTTTTGTCCAATCTGTGACACATGTATAAAAATAATTGAGATGTGATGAGTTCTCCCCAGTGTTTGACTTCAGTGACTGCACAAATTTTCCTACACAAATCTTGGTAGATATGATTTGATTATTTACCTTCAGAATAAAGTGAATGAATTTGGAAGAGGTTAAAATCAGAACAAGCAAAAATTTTAAGGAAGAAAGTGATCATATTGGGGTCATCTGATACTACATATATTTATTCTTCATATATTACAATACATCACCAATTTGTTTTGGCAGTTAGAGGGACAAGATCACAGTTTTGAGATGACCACAGAGGCAATTTCTAAAAGTATTCCCCAGCTTTTTGCCAGCACACAGGAGAGAGGAAAAATGCTCCATAGTCCTGTCATGTAGCTGCAGTGCCAGCCTGCATACAAAGTCCTACATGCAGGGGCAGGAAAAAATGTGTTGCTCTCAAGAGAAAGGTTGTTCATGGTCCTTACATTAAGTTATTCCTTCAGTTTAATATTATCTTTTTGGCTTTCTGATATTGGCATGCCTCTTTATATGCTTATCTATGATCCTCCATTTGGGTTTTGCTTAATTCCTTTAGGTTCCAGCCTTCTGAAAATCTCTTGAGTCCCTGTAGATGTCATCGAGACCATCTCACATACACTTGCTTGGCTCAGTAAATGTTATCCTGTTATAAAGGCTTATATTTCCAGTCAATCTCAGGTCCATCTGTATCTCCTTCTGACCACTGCCATCTGTTTTAGTTTCTGACCACCTGCCTTCGTCACTCTGATGAGTTTATAAATCACACAGAAACTAAACCACGTGGCCTTATTTTGTGCTTACTAAGAGGAAAACACCCAAAGGAGACCTCAAAATTTCTTGTGTGGCAAATAATTTCCTTATGAGGAGGTTTGAACTCCGAGCTTCTCAATACACTGGTTTTGAAACAAATATTGGAATATACAAAGGAAAATTTATAAAATTAGAAAGGGATACAAAATACCTCAGTCATTTTGTATTTAAATGATCTGGTCTTCTTTCCAGTAAAATAGTAACATTTTAATTGAGTTATTTGCAATCAAACTCACGTTCTGGCTGAATAATGTATTTGTTAGAGGATGTTTTGTTTGCTTACAGTACTTATGTCTCATTTACATGACACTCTTCAGCACACCGGCTGCTAAAAGAATTTTTTATTCTAAAGCCTGTAAAATACAATTGTAAATTCTGGTCTGCATCACTTAAATGCCCAAAACGGGCACAATATTCCTACCATTTTTTGCTTTATATGCTCCTAATTGAAAGAAGGAACAATCCAGTCTGCACACTATGCTTCAAAACACACAAGGAAAGAGGCAGGATCCTATGGAATACTGAAGCAAGCTCTCTATTCCATATGTTTCACTGATCCTGTTTTCTGTTGTTGACTGAGTAGAGAAGGTAGATGTCTCTGGAGGCAATGCTGGAGTTCCCTGTTCCACCAAAAGTACAGGTCAACACAGCCCATATTATGTACCTTCAAAGATTTGTTCTGTTTGCTCAGCATCCTACAGGCAATTCCAGGATCTATTTAAATTTCACCAAACATGTCCTTGACACTCAGCCAGTCAAAAGTTTCATTAAACTTTTACCCTATTTTGTGGTGTCAGGTAGGTGAGAGTCAAAAGATACCATGAAGAACAGAGTGGACTTTTTCAAATGCAGGGAACTTTCCAAGTGAGGCTAAAGTGAGGTTTTCTTCCCTGAATAAATTATATTTATATTCCATTGAAGTCTACAATGTGCACACTCGAGGAACCTAGAACTTAACATGACAGGCAATACTGTATTCTCAGTGCTCCTGCAATCAAATAGTTATTGAGCTTTGGGTGCATCATGGAATTGAAGAGGTTCACAGAGAGCAACAGAGTGAGCTTGAAGATTTCTATGAAGCATTTCCCCCAGGTGCAACAGAGCTCAAAAAGTACCTATTTAAAAATGTAACAAACAGGTTGAAGAGGCTGACATCACAGCCTGATCAAAAGTGAAATTGATATTTCAGGACAGTGAGAGATGATAGAGTGAGGGATGAGAAGCTGCCTTGGGAGGGAGAAAAACTAGAAATGAAAATAAGTACTTTGGCAGAGAGACAATAGAAAGACGTAAAAAAGCCCTAAATGACCCAGAACAAAACAGTTCTTTTTAAATTTGTTAGAATTACTGATCATCTGTTAGTGTTTGGAACATAAATTTATATTTTCTGCTTCAGAATGTATTCTTTTGCACTTCTAAAAGGCAAGCTGTCCTTTCAGCATCTCTCTGCATGTGATAAGCGGAATAGCACTCCTCCCACTGGAACGTGTCAGCCTTTCTAAATCTTTATGATGCCAGAGAGAAAGAGATACATTTAGCTACGATAGATAGATGTCTGCATTAATAAGCACCATCTTTGCTGAGGAGACTCCCTTGAGGATACTATGTCCACATCAATGAAATGCCATCAGGCTGATACGTATTATCTTGGCAGCTGCTCTGAAGTGAAACTCACAAAATCTGAGATGGTGATGCCTGCCAATACATATTAACAAATAAAAGAATGAAAAGACATGTAACCACAAAGTCTGAGCTGATATAACACAGATTTGAGAGGCACAGTAATGCAAGACAGCTCATTCAGTTGGAAGGCTGAAAATCTCTCCTGAATATATAAGGTGGTCTATTGTTCTAGAGCTTTTGCTGGTAAAATGGTCAATAATTAGTAAAGTCTATAGGGACCAGGTAATCTAGACTTTCATATTCCAGAAGTGATTTTCTCCTTCACTAAGTGGTTTAATATGGCCTTGAACAAATTTAGATAGGATATTTGAAACAATTTTAAACCTTATCTACTTTTCAGGGTTTTAAAGGAATAGATAATTGTTTAAAACCTTTCGCAGTTATAAATGCAAGAATCATATCTGTTCTTATACACACATAAAGTTTTCAGGAAATAATCACCTATTTTTAGACTGAATTAACTTCTAGATCTAACTGATGAAAAACACATTTTGTGATTCCCTAGCTCTTTTTGCTTCCATAAGAAATAGCCATGAACCAATGGAGACCAACATGCCATTGTCCCTGCCTTGAGAAAGAACATATTCTGTGTGTATCATAGTACACAAGAAGCCTCACAGCATAATCCATGAGCCAGTCAACAATA
Organism: Notiomystis cincta; assembly: GCA_013398075.1. Taxonomy (NCBI): domain Eukaryota; kingdom Metazoa; phylum Chordata; class Aves; order Passeriformes; family Notiomystidae; genus Notiomystis; species Notiomystis cincta. Next base: position 177,653 of record VZRX01017788.1, on the reverse strand, counting down.
ATGCACAGTGATTTAATAAATTCCCAGTGGTGTCCATATGATAATGTACCAAACTCTGATTTCAAAAGATTTCCAATATGAGATGAATGTAAAGAACATGATAAATTTGGGAGTATCATTGTTATCTACTTTTCTGTACATTTGGGTACTTATGTCTTTATAATTCTAGAATAATCTTTACCCAAAGCAATGTTCAGACACCCTAAATTTTACCTTGTATTTTCTTATTAAACTCAATTTTGATGCTTCAAAGTGAAACACAATTTTCCCATTGTTATACACAAAATCTGGACCCAGTATCCTACTCTAAACAGAAATGTGGTACAACTTTGGTCACAGCATGCAAGATGTAAAGTTTGAAAAAGAAAAAAAAGACACACTGGGCAAAGAAAAGATCTCTTATGTTGAGAGTTTAGTCCAAAATATCTAATGGCGGATTTCTCCTCAATGATGAAATCATTTGAAGGGTCAAAAAAACCCTCTGCGGCCTCATGAACTGAAACATAAAATTTTGTGACATAAGAGATCCCAGAAAAGTTTTCCCGCTTCAGTTTGCTTGTCAAAAACCAGGAAAATATTCCATAATCACGTTTATTTGGTTTATGGTTAACAATTATCTCTGGTACTTGTGGTTTTATTAATTATTCAAGAATGCTCTGACATGTTCTGATTAAATCATGAGACTACATTAGAAGTATAATAAGCTTTAATTTTGCCAAGTATAATGTTATACTAGAAGATTACAATGATTTTTGTAGCTAGTTTCAAACTAGCTGGTTCAAACTGAATATTCAGCATCTTCACTGAAAGTACGTGGGTTTTCAGATCTTGTAGTGAAAATAATCAGATCTTTTGAGACAATTGGTGTGTTCATGGAGCATCTATGACTTTTGCCAGCTTCTCAGGTTGTTTTCTATATGCAGTAGTTTCTCATGGACTATTCAGACAGCTAAACCTCAGGATAGTCATTGACCTGCACATCGCAAGGGATCAAAAATGTAGAATTTAAAAGAAAGCAAATATTTTAGTCCTAATTTCTGTTCCATATGTACTGAAACTCTGGTAAATTGTGTGAAGAATAGAGAACTGAAGGTAGCATATAAAAAAAAGATTTTGCCAGCTAAAATTTTAAGATAATCAATATCAGCATTACTACAAATAAGTGAATTCCAGCTATGTGGTGAATTGCTAGACTGTCACATTGTTTTTTTCAAAAAAAGTTATGTTTTTTAATGGAATAAGTAAACAACTGAGGGAAGTAAACAATAAAAAAATTGTATCCATATTTCTCTTTAGGTTGAAGTGGTTCTATTTCTGTTATGTATACAGGGGCTGGTTAGACAAATTGATAGAATCATAGAATAGTTTGGATTGGAAGGGAACTTCAAAGATCAGCTAATTCCAACCCCCCTGGCACAGACAGGGACACCTTCCACTAGACCAGATTGCTTAACATCCCATCTATTTTGGCCTTGAACCCATTGTGGGGCATCTGGAACCTCTCTGGGCATCCTGTGCCAGTATCTCATCATCTTCACAGTAAAGAATTTCTTCTTTATGTCCAATCAAAGCCTTCTCTTTCAGTTTAAAAACCATTGCCCTTTGTTCTGTCACTATAGGCCCCAGGAGGAAGTTTCTCACTGCCTTTTTCACAAGTCCCCTTCATAAGTTGAAAAGCTGCAATAAGGTCTCCCGAGAGCCTTATCTTCTTGTGACCCAACAACCTCAACCCTCACAGCCTTTTAATAGCTATTGCCAAATACTACAAAATGTTTATTATCCAGTTTTGAAAGGTTTTACCATTTTCATTAAATTACCTTTTTTTTTCTGGGTATATTAATTTGAGTTTAAAGGTGGAAATTGATATGAAAGGATATTATTAAAGAGTCTAAGGAGAGCAGCCCTATTTCTGTACACTTATGACTCAATCTCCCAAAAGTATTAAGCAACATATTTACCATTAGCATGATACAACAGAAGCTCAGCTATTCCAAAATCACTTTTTATTTTCTTCAGTATTTAAAGGAGGAAAGAGGATATTTCACTAGGATTGGTTTTGTGTGTAAATAAGGCCATATCTCAGGGTTCAAAAAAGTTTTATGTCAAGAGTTCTACCTACAAGGCTATTTTCAAATACTCTCTCAGCCCAAACAGTGGTTGACTACTAAAGCAAGTACAGAGCTAGAGGGTGCATACTGGAGGGTGTGTTTTCAGCAAATCTGTTAGATTAGTCCTTAGACTCCTCAGGCATTTCTTTTTCTCTGTTTTACTGCAAAAGAGCTTAGCTTCTTGTGCATTATATGGTTGATCTATTGATTAATTATTTAAGGCTTGTTGTAATTGATATTTTGGAATGGCCCTTGAGGGCCAGCTATGTCTCACCCGAATTGTGAGCAGAAATTAAGCAGTGATTATCTTCAGTTTCCTGAAACTGAAGCCCTTGGCTTTCCATGGTGCCACGTGGTTTGAATAATCAACTCTTTTTGCCTAATTCCAACTTCTCTGATGAATATTAATGACTGGACCTTCGTACAGAGAGAGAGACATAAAGCATCAGAGAGGAAAAGGTGTCCTGCTCAAATCGGGACTTCACACAGCACTTCATACCAGCTAAAAATCCAAAGTACCATGCTGCACTGGCCTTGATGCTACATGTATATAGCTCTTGTGCATGATCATTCTCAAAGATTTCTCTGAATTTCAGTAAAGTACTGAGGCACAGCTGATTAGATTTATAATCTGGGGCAGGTTTTTGTAGATTGTCAGCTGCATAAAGGTGGAGTTTGGAACACTTACTTGATCATATTGTGTCTCAGATTCCAAAGCAGAGAGCATGAGGAAATATGAACATCCATTTTTAACTAGCACTTAGAGATGCTCTGGTGACTCATTCAATAAAAGGGAAAGTTATTACTACTAATTATTATCATTTTGGGGAAATAAATTTAGTATTATTTTCTTCACAGTTTAATTAATTGAGTTTCCATGTTTCTAGGTGTATTTTCTTTCATCTCTATCATTTTGATAGAGATTCTTGTTCCATTTCAAGAATACTCTAATTTTTTTCTTATAATTTTATTCAGCTTTGTCACATTTTATTTTAGAGTCCTGTTGATGTTTACAAGAGCACTGGTAAAGGCCAAAGGTTCTTGAGGAACATTAAATAAATGAAGTTGGAACAAAGTCCCATTAGCTTTTCAACCTAAATAAACAGTCATGTCCTCATGGGATTGATGTGTTTTTAGCCTACTCAACATTAAAATTAACTTTTTTTTATGGCCCACAGAAGTGAAGATTTGGAGTGTCTCATCTCTATTCCTCTGTGTGGACTAGAGTCTGGAAGCTGAATTATTTGGACGGAAAATTTCTAACCAATGCTAAGATTAAGGAAAAAAAAAGTGAATATACTGGCACACCATGGTCTTATCTGTTTTCAGGGAGAATTCCTCTAGTACAAATTCTGACTTCTATGCAACACATATTCAGTTTTTGCTTCTATTGTTTTGTTTCTCTCATCTCCCACTTATTTTCATTTTTTAAAACCACTGTATCTTTCTCTCCTATGACATTTTGAACATTTTGAGACTGAAAATATCTTTCATTTTTATTTGCAGCAATTAGTACAGTGGATCGTGCTCCTTTGATCCTGGTTTTTGTTCATTAGGGTGAAGCAGATAATGGCAAAGCAGTCAGGAATGACAATAAAGAGGGAATGGTGTCACTGGATTCTCTGAGCACTAATCAAGATGTAGTTGCAACAGATGACACTGACCACACTTTCCACAGACACAAACTAAAATCTTCCTCAAGGCACTAAAATCCTTAGGTGATATTCCCTTGCTACTTAGTTGCTGAGTACTACATGACTATTTTCTGCCATCTCAGAGTGCTGGAGGCACTTTGCATGATTTTAGCTTTAGACCTTACTAGTAAATTGATTTTATTAAACCTTAGAGAAAAAAAAATACTCCCTGCATTTTTTGCTCTTCTTAAAGAAAATTCTGAAGAAGAATCATGAAAACATAAAAGAATGTGTTTCTTTTGTTTTGAAAGACAACATTGAGATGATCACAGCAGGTCCTTCTCTGTTTGAAACCTTCAGATGCTGAAAATCAACTTGGAAATTTAGTGGGAAAGTTTCCATATCTAATATTTCTGAAAAGTAAGAAGCATTGAAAGTAAATAGATTTTATTTTCAAGCAGGATATTGTCACATAATAATATATTACACATAAAATGGGGATAACAAAGATATTGGCAAATACATAAATAAATCACATAAAGCACATAGTATTTTAGAGGTAAATAAGAAAAATAAAATGTAAAAAATTATTTTTTGGAAAAGTAGAATTTTATTTTTTTCATAGCCCACAAAAATACCCAGAAAAAACAGAGAAATTTGGAGAACTTCAATCAAAATTTTCTGCCTCAAACTGCTATTCTGAGAGAAAATCAACATAACATCATTAACTTTTATGCAGGAACAATACCCAAAAGCAACAACCTGTCTTTAATGCTGCAATATATATTAATGAAAAGCTGACAAACATTCAGGGGTTGACTAACATGGGAGCACATATAGGGAGGAATGTGATCATTTGGAGACCAGCAGGCATCATTACAGATTTCCACCTGCCAGTCTTGTCAATGTTAATTTTTACTAATTTTTACAGTTTATTGCAGCCATTGGTTAAAATTACCTCCATTATTCATGTACTTTCCAGAATTACAAATCATCCCCACGCTGTGGGGATGGGGATCTTTGCAGAGCAGTATTCGAGTACCTACCAACAAAGCCCGGCGCAAATCTCCTCAAACGTATTTATCGGAGAATTAAAGCTGTTTGCTAATAACAAATTGGGAATCTGTCGTGCAGAAATATTATGCATAACCTTGTAAATCAGATTAACTGGTGTTCCTTCTTTCATACAGTAAATTCCATAAGGAGCATCTGTTCAAGCCACTGCCTGATGACCTGGCACCAGATCAGAGAGCTTGCTGCTTTCTGCACTAATTTTGGAATTGGGTCCAAGTGGGAACATCATTACTTAGAGTCAAATCTATTTTACACTGAGATTAACATACTGTGATACCTGCTCATTGTGGTCCATTACTCCTTGTGCCATCTGAGCACTCAGCTGTGGTGTGTTCAGTGGCTCACTCTTAAATGCTGGTACATTTCATAACATCGACATTCCATACCGCTGTGGCCTTTTTTAAGCAAACACACCATTACACCTGCTGAGGTAATAGAAATGCAAAGAGAAAAATCTGAGAAAAATCTGAGAAGTTTGCCACAAGAACTGATCTGCTTTTTAACTGGTATTTCATTGAATTTGACAAGAAAAATATTAACATTATGAAGACAACAAAAAAGCTATTGGAGACATATCTGTTTAAGACTGAGGATGAATAATAGAGAGGGCAAATTGCAAAGGAAGGTGATGAGTTTGTCATGTACTCAAATAAGAAAGGAAAATGAGCTTTAGGTGTAACTGACTCTAGGGAAGGCTCCAAGGTGAAATGCTGTTATGCACCCCAAGCATGGAGATGCTGTCTATCTTTATGGTAAATGTTTGTTTGCACTAACATAATCTAGGTCTGGGCTTGTAAGGATGGAGTCACTTGAATGGGGGAATGGTTAACTGAGGCTTAGGATCTCTATACACAGATGTGAAGGACTAGGAAGGCAACAGGCACCTAAACCATACTGAAATAAGAGGCTAATTTTTGCCCTAGCTGCTTAAAATGAAAAGTAGCTAGTTTTGCCGACTCATCATTTTCAAATAATTAGGAGGATTACATAATATTCCAATGGTCCAGTTAGTCAGTAGTCAACAGTTTTCACTGTAATGCCAATTATGGAAGGCATAGCAGCCACTCTATAACAAACACATTAAATTTTCACAGCTCATGCTGAGCCATCTAAAAGATAAAGAAGGTACTCTATCACCTAAAGTTTACAAAATATTCTTTCAGAGAATTTTTTATTTTTATTTCATATCCCCTGATGTAAAATCAGGCAGTAGAATCAAAAAAGCTTACAGAAATGTGGGAGGAGAGGTTTCCCAGTATATGCAAAAATTTTCTAAATAACCCAGTTCTTTCATTGGAACCTAAAAGAATAAAGTTTCCTAAATCTAGTATTTGATTCCTTCTCTGGCTCAGTTTCCCACACTTATGTGAAGGACTAAATAATTTCCATGATGACACTCCCACTAGAGCCGACAATTTATTTTTAAGGGTGAGAAACATTCTTTTTCAGGTCCAAAATTACATTGAACATTTGGTCAAATACCAAGAAGATTTTCCCCTTGAGGAGAGGGAGGGAAGATTTTCTTGGAATTAGATTAGTGAATGAGAATGGCCAGGGTCAATGCCAGATTGGAAGGAGCTTTAAGCCATATATCAAGTGGAAGATGTCCTTGTCCATGTCAAGAAGGTTGGTGTAGATGAGCTTTGAAGGCCCCTTCCAATTCAAGCCCCTCCATGATTTATGGTTCTATGATTTAGCATGTTTTGAGTGGGTTTCTTTAGATATCTGAAAATAAGGCAACTAAGCAAACCAAATTATACACACTAGTCACGTCATCTATAAAAAAAAAAACCCAAAAATTTTTAAGATAGGTAAGTGCATCATCTCCTGTAGTTGCTGGTTCCACTCCATTTGCTATAAATTGAACAAAGGCAATGCCCAGGAGGATGACTCAAGATCCCAACTGACAGGGTTAAGATCACAATTAGCAAGTGGTATAGTGGGAAATTTATCTAGCCTTCCCTTATAAATAATCAGATGTCTGACATTTTGCAGTACATTTTTTTTTATCCTAATGTGACTTTATTTCCATTCTTACTCTTTGCTTTTCTTGTATAATTAGGATTATGTATTTTAGAAAAGATACTCTCTTACCCTGACTGTGTCATGCTTAACAGGGTGAGGCCATGATCTTAGCAGGGTCCTGCAAACAATATTTAGTACTAATTGTGCTTGTAATAATAATAATTAAAGATACACTATTGAAAGTTATAAAGACATACCAGTTTATCTATCTATCTACTCATTATTTGCTTCATCAGCAAAGTAATATATAAAAAACTCCCCCTCATCTCTTTTCTGTCTCCTTTTTTTCTCACTGTTACATATTGTAATGTAACTGTGCCACCTTTGCAGGAGAAATTTTCTTTAGTAATTACCTCATATGGACAATGCCTCTTACAGTACACCATGGTGAGACATTTCTGAAAATCAACTGCTCCTGTGGTGTGGGTTGATTTTTATGTCCTCCATTAGTATCTGAAGTCAATACAATGTGCCAAGTGTATGCAGGCTGAAAAGGACTTTGACTTCCCCAGTCAACCTTGAGCCTTGCACCTGATAGAGAGCCCAGATGAAATTTAACCTAAGGCTAAAATCATGAAAAATGTTGTCATCTCTTTGTACATAGTATTAAAAAAAAAAATATCCAGAGACTAAGGTTATTTTGTTTTGTTCTGTAATAATTTTCATTTTATTTCTTTTCTCTCTCCTCATTATACTTACCCTGGTGTTTTTTTCATAAAAGATGTTTTATCATGAAGTGCTTCACTCTTGATGCACACTGTCACCAAATGCAATATCAGGTGTTTAAACAGGTCCATGAAGTTTGCAAGAGCCTTCTAAATTGGTATTTTTTAAAAGGTAAAAATAAAAATGAAGCTCTGAGGAAGCTTTTAATATTGACAGAGAAAAAAAGCCCTTTTGACATCTCAGTTTATTTCCTGCTTCATCTTCCTGTGTGCTCCTTAGTTATACTTTTAATTAAACTAAGTCCAGGCAGGTTTAGATTTCAGATTCACTCATAAAATCACATAGGGAAGGTGTCTTGCCACAGTGTATTGGATCTAGCTGTGCCTTGTGGGTATACCTCTGAAGGGAATGTAATATTAGGTATCTTTCTACCCCTTTTAAAAGTAAATGTCTGTTCTGGAATGAGATAAAAATTAACATCAGAGATTGTTGGAAATACAGTTTCTAATATCCTGATTTTTTTAAATTGCAGATCTGAAGGAAAAGTAATGGTTTTTAATTCCTAGCAAATGGAAATTCTCTAAAAAAAAAGACTAAAAACAATGCAAATCATTAAAATATTTTGCTTTAGCATTACGGAAAGGAATGTTTTATTTTACAGAAAAATTTTTAATCTTTTGGCTAATTTTTCCAGAATTTTTGGTTTAACTATAATGAAGAGAACCTGTTTCTTTTGCCCAATTTCTAGTCAGGCCAACAGTACCTTTAGAAAACTTTACAGTGTTTCTGTGTCCTGTCTGACATCCTCAGCACCATCCAATTAAAAGCCACTTGCAAATTTCATTTATATTGTTTAGTACCTTTTCAGCTCATTAAGGAAAAAGCAAATATGCTGGATGACAGTGTTGAGTACGTCATATGAGGCCATCTTATTCAAACTTGAGCATGTTGCAGTCAAAAAGAACTTCAGGTTCTCTGATCATTTTGGTCAAAAGGTTTTTACTCTGTGTCCTTCCAGGGGACCTCAACAACCTGGAATAACTGGATATATTTTTAATATCCTCTTAGGTAAAACTTATCTGAGGTGCCTGACCTTCCAAAAAACTCAAAGGAGGCAACACTACCTCTTCTGGAAAGAGAAACTCGAGAAAAGAGCTCAGCCAACTGTATTTCACTTCTGCAAAAAATAAACAATTTTTCATAAGAAATGAGTACTTTCCTTCTGGTGTCATAAAGAAGGGACAATGTATTCTTAAAAATAAATCATATCAAGCCAACCTAGTATCCAATTCAGAATATTTGTGTGGACTGAGTGACTTTATCTCAAACCCATATACTAAGAGGATATGAATTTAACTTCCCTGTGTTAGGTGCAAAACAGAACTTAAATCATTGTTCAAATTGTATTTCTCACTTTCTGACAGGAGACATAAACTCAATGGCTTTCTCACAGATCTGCCTTGATTCCCTTTTTAATTATATTTCCAGTGATTTGAATTATGATAAACAGAGTATGGTTATTAAATCTGTAAAGAGTACCATGTTGGATGACATTGCTCCTAGAACAGAATATTCTAACACTTAAATACTGGATGAGGAATGATTGACCGAGAAGCAGTTCTGCAGAAAACAAGGCCTAGATAATTAAAATGGATCACAAGTTATACTTGAGTCAACACTGTCATTCCATTTTTAAGTAACGTAAATATCCTACTGAAAGTATACAAAGACGAAATAAGTTTTTGAGGCATGAAATAGTCTTTCAATTCTACTCTGCCCAGGTAAAGTACAAGATGGGAAAGTGTCTTATCTTGAAAAAACTTGTACCCTGTCCTGTCTGGACAACATAAACTAATTGGTAATCACCTAAAAGAAAACCAGAATACTGGACTAGTTTAATCTTTAAAAAATAATTAAAAATTAAGTGGACACATGGTGATTGCCTTAAAAACTGTTGAAGGCTTCTGAAAATATCCATTTGAAAAATTATTCTCATATTTGATAGAAAATATTTGGTAGGGTCAAATTCAAGGAGAATATAGAAAAATAGGTTAAGGACTAGGAACAAAAACTTACGAAAACACTACTTTGGCTTCAGGAAGATTGTTCAAGGTAGCCATGAAATCTCCACCAGTGTTGAGAACTTCTAAACCAAAAATTATTATATAATTTTTAGTAATTAATTATGCTTTTGCTATAGAGCAGTTTAGTCTGAAATTCAGCAAATCATAGGATCACAGAATGAGTCAGGTTGGAAGGGACCACAGTGGGTTCATCGGGTCCAACCTCCCAGCCCAAGCAGAGCCATCCCAGAGCTCGTGGCACAGGATTGTGTCCAGATGGTTCTTGAATATCTGCAGTGAGGGAGACTCCACACCCTCTCTGTGCAATCTGTTCTGGTGCACACTCACCCACACAGTGAAGAAGATCATATCCTTGCCTTCAACCCTGTTCTGTCACTCTTTCCTCCCTCTTCAGTTTCTGCATCCCAAAGCTGCAGATCACAGTGTCCTAGGGATACCATGTGAAGGTACAATTCAAAAGCTACCTTTACCCCAAGAAACTCAAATAAAGAATTCAATCTTTGTTATCAGCCAAGAGACAACAATTACCCAACATGCTTCTGAAATGAGAACATCTGGAAGAGAGTAGCTGGTCCCACAGTCTTGGTCTTCTCATCTTTCACAGTATACTCTAAAAATTATAAATATACCCCAAGAAACTTCCTATTGCCCCCTTCAAACCCTTTTGACAAGCACTCCCAGGAAATACAGTCAATAGACCTGCCTTCCAGTTACCATACTAAATATTCATGGATTCCTGAGTGACCTCTCTGTTCTCCAAGTTCATATTGAGAGAGTCACAGAACTCACTCTTGTCCCAAATGAAGGTTCTGAATATGAATGTGCATAATCATTTAAAGTGAAAATAAGATGTACTCTTCAGAGTAGCCCTGCCATCATCTTCAGCTACTGTTGGGAAATTTCAGGTGTTGTTTTTGAAATGAATGTCAGACAAACAGTGATTGCTACTAAAATAAACATGACATGATCATTATTACAATGAAGCAAAAGTGAGTTTTTCTGAGGGAAAACTGTCGTGTTTCATTCAGTCTGACAAATGTAAATGGTTCTCTTTTACTGGAATTATCTGAGTTTTCCATACTATGTTTATTTTTGCACCACCATGGTCAGGGAAACATTTTTACCCTCATTTCACATATGAGGACATAGGGCAGAGAGGAAGGTACTTAGCAGAAAACTCAAGATTAATTGAAGGCCTTCAGAATCTAATAATCCCTGAGTTGTGCTTCCTTTTGCAGGATGACTTCTGGTATTGCTCACCTACTGCATCAACAAAATTGGAGATCACGTGTATTTCAGAAAAGTCCAGATGCAAACATTAGCAGAGTTAAGAATTAGTATTACATGAAGTTATGTTCCAGTTTGTGAATTTACAGGAGTGTAATGTTGTTCATTTGTAGAATGGACCAACTCTTTTGAGAAATATAATAATTAATAGCCTAAATTAGACTAGGTCCAAATGCTAGTGAATAAACCCCAGGCAGCTGAACTCCTTGGGAACTCACTACACCCACAATGAAGGATCCAGAATCATAAACTGAAGAGTTTCTACTGCAAAGCCCTCTCCTTTCTTTCTTAGCTTTTGTCTCCTGGAAGAAACAGCCTGCAGTCCAATACTGTCAGTCTCAGATGTTCTCATTTCTATCTGAAAACCAAACAAAAAATGAAAAGCATAACCCTGAAGGAAAAAGAAAGAAAAGTTGAGCATCCCTGGAGTCCACTAGGAACTGTTCTTTTATTAATGGAAATGTCTTAGAGTCAGGTAGATAGAGCTATATCCCAAACAGAAAGTATAGAAAAATTTTAATCTCTCCAGTCTGAAAACAAGGAGAGCAGTCAGAGATGGCAGTGTGTTCCTGCAAGAGCTGTCAGACTTAAAATCCTCTAGCATCATGTAGGACTTCAAACATTGCTCAGTGGACAGAGACCACAGAGCTGCAGACATTCCAGTTAGCAGGAGGGATCAAAGGAAGCATACAGATAAGGCTGTTTCCACACTGTTCCCTTTGCTCACGTAACAGCAATGTTTAAATGAGTTTCTCTTTTAAAGTTATGAGGTGATAATTTAAAAATAAATAAAAGTGGGGTGCATTAAACTGTGAAACTAGGTCATCATTATCTTGAGAAATTAATTCATAATTTCAAAATAGCTCAAAGATAAGAAAGGAGAGACTTTGATATCAAACTGATACTTATGAGCTCTCTTAGATGAGGAGATAATGAACTGATTTGTTTAAATTAGTTAAGCACAGTTATGTTTGGAGCATATTATAAGAAGTATATATGTACTTCTTTAAAATAATTTAAAAGTTATTTAGTTAAATACCTTATGAATAGAGATGGTCTAAATGCCTTTGAATGAGAACTTCTAGTCAGAAAATACCTAGTAGCTGAAACTTAAAAACCTCACAGAGTTAATTAATGTCTTAATTAAACATGTAAAATTTGTTTTTATGTGTTCAAATATTGTAGCTAATGACTTTAGAAATAAAAATAATTTCCTGATTCAAAATACATTTGATTTTCTTTTACATTGCAGAAAGTAATATGAGTCTTACAATAAATGATAAAATGGTCAATATCTAAATTAAATATTATAATTTCTTTACATTATTTCAGTGGATTGAATTTTGAGAAGATTACAAGTAGGGAGTCTTTGATTAGTTAATATTTTTGTGATTATGAAATATTTCATGTCCTCAAATGTAGAGAACTGAAAATCCCAAAACTCTTCACAGAAAAGGAAATTAGTTTTATATCTCACATGATATCACGGTAACTAATGTTTCTTTATACTGACATATCTTGAATTGTATTATCTGAACTTTCCAAGCCACTGGAGACATAGGCAATCCTTTGGGGTCTGAGCTTTATGAGTACTTGGTGATAGATAAATGCTGTTTGAAGAGCTTTTGGTTTGAACAGATAAGATTAACATCCAAGAAAAGATGTACACAATTCTCCGCTGGACAGCTAAGGATAGAGTCCTAACTTTAGCCATCAGTGGATACGTCCCCTACAAGACCTTAGATGTTAGATTTTGTCCTTTGAATTGCTTTGAGACTGTGTGTGCTTACAGAAGGCAAGTACAGCAATTTTAAGGATGAAGAAGGTAGCATTTTTAACTTATTCCCTTATGGAACTTTTGTCCTGTGCTGCTCCTTTGCTGAACAGGGCAGAGAGAAGGTTTCTCCAAGGCCAGCCAATATTGCTTCACTAGAGAACTAATTTCTTTGGAGAAACCTTCTGTCCTTAAAAAAGTGTGTACATATTTATCCTTTCTTTCCATGAAATTCAGAGTTTCATGTTTAATATTGTATGAAGAAAAAGCTCAAAGGTCTTGAAGTTGCTATCTAGCACTCAAGATGATTGAAGTGGAATAGCTCAGTCTCCAAGCGATTATTAAGAAAAAGGTCTAGTTGGAAATATTTAAGTGGAATATATTTGGGGGAACTATTCTCATTTAAGTTGTTTTTAATGGGTTGCTTTCAAGATGAACTTTTTATTTATTTTTTTATTGTTTTACACATACGTATTTAATATAGAAACTGAAATCCCATTTAAAATTCATTTAAATAAAGTATTTGGATCAGATGAAAAGAAGTTAGGTTTTCTTTTTCTTTTTGAACACACATAGAAAACTCCAGAATTTCAGGCATATGTGTTTTGATTTCATTTGGTTTGTACCCTTTAGAATAAAATAACACTCTATTGTCATGTTCTATTTGCAGACATAACTACACAGAAGGCTGTGATTTTGATCATGTTATACCAGTGGCATGTGGTTGCTCCAGCTGCTCAAAAGACTTGGTTTATGCCCCTATTCTTAGCAGTGAGGTACTTTAAAAGACCCATAGTCACAAGAGTTAAATGTGGACAACACCTAGTAGGTAGTAGCAGGTACTGTCAAAGATACCTCTAACATTTCCATTTGGGAAACACCTCCATATCCTCAATTTTTGGGAAGATCATTCTGTCAATCAACCAACATGTTGACTTTCATAAATATACTCTATTACTCCCACATGCATTTTCAAAATTATATCAAAGCTATACCTTCTTTTTTTATGTTCTGGCAAAGTTCATTCTTTTGGTGCAAATGGAATCTAGTGGAAAATGAAGCTCTGTATTCCCTTTATTTCTTGCAAAACCTATACTGCAAATTTTAACCTGACTTGACTTCTTCATGTCTCAGATACAGCATAGAATATTATTCTGGTTTGCTCTTCCTTGTCTAGAAAAATAATGAGAGTATTTCGGCTTAAATAAATATGCTTTGTGACAGGTAGGATTATTACCAGCCTAATGAATGACATAATGCATTTCTTCTGTTTCACTCAAGGCTCCTCTTCTTTTGCTTTGTGAATTTTCACTGTGACCTGCCAGAAACAATCCTATATCTTAAATCTCTCCTAAAGGCTCATGTATGGTCACTGAAAATCCCTTAAACCACAGAGCTATCTGATAATAATTGTCATGTACAGCTATTGATAAAAAAGCTCTTTTATTCAAAAGGGCATCCATGACATCCTAAAAATTCCTGGGCAGGAGAAAACATAGTTGTTCTTCCATTTGACAGAGACTTTTCACCTCCTATTGAAAACCCTTAATGTGATATGGCACATGTCAGTACATCTTGCTAATTATTTTAAGAATTATAACATTGCTGTTTTGCTGTGTAATGCACATAAGATCTTAATGGTTTATGGTTAGGTACCTTAATTGGCTCAATTGCTGGGCAGGAGGGAAAGCAAGAGCCGCCTGCAGTTTGCCTGACCCTTTTCTATCAGATTGAAGTATTATTATGTGCTGTACTATATTAAGCTTCATCTGGAAAAAAAGCACAATCTGTTCTTTTTAAGCTTCTTAATAGTTTCTAGTACTGATTCATGGGAAGTGGAACCAACAGATTGTTATAGTTAGACTGTAGGTGGGGACGCATATGCTTGAGTTTTGAACAAAATTCCAACTCTGCAGCAGGGATAAGTCTTTTGCATGATGATGTAATTGGTTTTTTAAGAAACATGAAGAGACATATGGGAGTAGCTTTTCACTGGGCTTAGGGCCAGACATTCAGGTAGGCAACATGCAGGTGTTTTAAAGGAACCCAGCTGCCACTTGTTGCCAAGAGGACACATTTACAAAAGCCATCTACTGCTAATAGCTCTGATTACAGCGCCACAGACAAAGTTTCAAGAGGACAGGAACATCAGCTAAAAAACTGTGATACCTCCTCCAGCAGAACCAGTTGCAGTATTAACGTGCCAGTTTCCAAATACTGAAATGGAGATGGAGTTTGGTGGGGCAAGAGGAGCTGAATTTAAATTGACCATACTTGAGCTCCAGCTTGTGCTGTTCATGCAGTCTTTTCTGCTGAACTGGAACGAGGCAAGCAAGAGTAAACCAACCCCTCCCTTCTGTAGAACATTTCCTTCAGAATTTTCTTTAAATTTAGAAGTGGAAACAAAATAGCTACATGGATAAATTCCTGGGATGTAGGCAACTTTCATCACAGGGGACTCACAGAAGAATGTTAGTCTGTTTCCAGCTTAGGAGTTCTGAGTTAATTTTCACTTGGAAGTGAAATTACAAACTGCGCAAGACATCATCATTGTTCATCCATTTGTGCCAATCCTGAGGTCCCTGTATCCTTTTTCCTGTGTCATAGGCTTGGCTGAACAGTGGGAACTGCCCCATTGGTGGAAACTTGCTCTTGCTGTGTCAGTTTTGGTAGTACTAATGTAGGTATACCAAAGAATCATGTCCTTGAGGAGGCCAGTTCCACGTAGAAAGCGTGGAGATCCTCTCCCACTGTGAACCTTACATCTCATCCTCAAGGAAATGATAGAATGTACCTTACCTGCTTCCCCACTCTCACTCCTTCAATGCTGCATTTATATGTTTATGCACATGCATGTTTTATTCAGAAAGAAAGATCTCAGAGGAAATTTTTCCTAATATGTAGTGCAAAAAAAATTTAACAGGAAATATTTTATTTTTCCTTCAAGGAGTGTTCATTATCCCCACAGTATAGCTCATACTAGATATACATACCTCATCAAACCACTTGCACAACAGGAGAATTCACTATGAATAATTAATTACATAGAGTTTAATCAGCAAGGCAAGAGCACCACTGCTGTATTTGTATGAGTGTCTTGAAGCATAGCTACGTTCTGTTTTCATCAAATCCCGCTTGAGCTCATGACATAGAGCTGCAGTTTTCCCAGTTGGAGACCTCAGTGACTCTCAGATTTGGACTGCCAGAATGTATTTTCTTCCAAATGTTAAGAACCTAACATTTTCCTAAGTACCCCTGGTAGTTTAACATGTTTCCTATGATTTTGGATAACACATAACTTTCTGTATGGTTTCATAAAATCTCCCTCTTGATGCTTGATGAAACCATGGTGTTTGTGCTAGAGCAGACTTTATTTGATTGGAAAATCTTTAATGCACAAAAATGATGCTCACTAAAAGACCTGCTATTTTTTCAGTACTGTAATTAAACCTATTCTCAACTCTATACCAAGCCTTAGGACAACAGTTTGTAAGCTTATAACACTTTCAAACAAATACTGCAGTATTTGGAACATAGAAGATATGCAATTCTGTAAGTCAACTAGACCTGGCTGGGAATTTTCCAGAGACTTTTTTGACAGAGGGTGAGATCTTCAGTCTTCCAATCTCTTTGGGTGTCATAATTTAACCCTAGCCAGGAATGAACAACCATGCAGCTGCCCACTCACTCCCCTAGCAGCAGGATCAGGGAGAGAATCAGAAAGGTAAAAGCTAAAGAACCCATGGTTTAAGATAAAGACAGTTTAACAGGTGAAGCAAAAGCCACACACACAAGCAAAGCAAACAAGGAATTAAATAACTGCTTGCCATGGGCAGGCAGGTATTCAGCTGTCTCCAGGAGACCAGGCCCCCATCACGTGTAATGGTGATTTGGGAAGTCAAACTCCATCACTCCAAACATGTCCCCCCTTCCTCCTTCTTCCCTGCACTTTATTTACTGAGCATGATGTCACATGGTCTGGAATATCTCTTTGGGCAGTTGGTGTCACCTGTCCCATCTCTGTCTCCTCCCAGCCTCCCAACCACCCACAACTTCCTCACCAGTATGAGAACATGAAAAGCAGAAAAGGTCTTGGCTCTGTGAGAGCCCTGCTCAGCATTAACAAAAATATCTTGATATTATCAACCCTGTGTTCAGCAGAAATCCAAAATATAGCACCGTACTGACCACTGTGAAGCAAATTTCCCACATCCAAAACCAGCATGTTGATATATAGTTTTTCCTTAAACTTCCATCTTCTATGGCAAAGATTGAAAATGTTTCTTTTTCTTTTTTATTTTCTGTTAGAAAAAGTGAAACAGAACATTTATTGTTGATCCAGAATGATTTAAATGAGAATAATTTTAGGCAAAGTAGTGTATTTCATTGTCAGGGGGACTAATCCTATGTTTGAAAGACTCAGGTCTGCTGGGAGTTAAATATGACTGAGCCCTGTTTTTCCTTCAGACTGACTTTGGCAGCTATAATACATATTTCATGAGACACCACGGTTTTGACCTCTAGCTGAACTTTTCAGCATCCCATGGGAATCATTTGATGTTCATGTACCACAGGAAACAGAGGGTGCCCTAAGGGCATGACACAGGGGGAAGCACTGGACACCTGATTTACTACTCCCAGGAAGAACTGCAACAACTGAGTTTAAAAATCCAATGGCATTTTGTCCAGGCACAATTTGCATGGTAATGTGGTTCCACTAGTCCTAATCACAGCAAGGAGGAAAATGAAAGTCCCTCTAGGTAGAGAGACCTGCATTCAGGTTGCCATTCTGCTTGGGTGCAATTTGGAGATTTAGTGGTCTCAAGGTCTCAGTGACCCATTCCTGATGCAAAGGGAAGATGATGTTATTTCCTGTCTTCTTGCTCTTTGCCTCTTTTGACTACTTGGATGGTAAGATCCTTAAACTGAGGACTGTTTTTACATTAATATTCAGTGCTGAGTGTGACAAAGCCTCTGAGCTGTAGCACCAGAGTGATAGAGATGGCAAGATGAATGTTTGATGGCTCCAATGTCCAAAGTTTAAAAAAAAAACCAGATGACAATCCAAATCCATGTCTGATCCTCACTGCTTCACATACATTTTCACTGTCAGTGTTCCTATGTGCTTGCAATTCTGCTGGTAAGAGAGAGAATTTTTCTTACAGATTCTTCCATTTTCAAGCTAACAAATTTGTGAAGGATCAGGAGGTTTTGCAACATCATCACTTTTACACTCACAGATTTATTAATTAATTAACTGATTCTATTTACGTGGAATATTACTGATGTTTAAGAAATTACTTTTGAGAAAGATTTCCTGCCTCAGAGGACATGAAACAGATTTCAACAAGCAGATGGAGGAGCACAGGAAACCAGACACACAATCCTGGTCAGGATGACTGTCCGTGGTATCAGTACATCCACTGTTTAAGCACTGTGGTTTTATGTAGACCAAGCAGTGAAGAAAGTTTCTGTGGTGAGACAGAATAAAGGAAAAAAAGATATCTGCCAGTTATTATCTATTACCAGTTTATCCCCACAGAGGAAGAAGAGATTGAAAGAAAATATGAAGTTTTTCCCACTGGTAGAAATTTAATTCAGAATAAACAGGAAAAAAAAAGTCAGAAAAAAACACTAAAGCACGTTGAGTTCCTCTGTGATCTTGTGATCCCTGTAATGCTAATCCTCAATTTTATTATTCATTCTCCAGTAGGAGTTTTTCCTTCAACAAGATAAGTTTTACCTTTCACTCTAAATAAAAAAATGTTGCTTTTCAGAACTTATTATGAATTAGGTGATGTTATGAGCTTTTTTTTTCTGCTCATATTTAAAATATTACACCTAAAAATTAATTATCAACATATATTTTTTAATTTACTGAAGTAAATCACAGAGCACTTGGCCACATTTAGTCAGTTTAAGAGAATCAGAAGGGACTGGCATTTGGATATACATTGTTGTACACATTGTGGACCAGAACCTCACCAGTAGTGAGGCACACAACAACTTTTGGTTTCAATACAGATGCAAACTCTTGAAGAGAAATGAATTTTCTAGGAAAATTTGCTGATCTTGTCTTGAAAAATGGATTAATTAAAAGGTTAAAGTGATATTGTTAAGATTGGTACAGCGATCTCTGTGCAGATATGTAACCCATTTAAAATATCTGATGTTCCCAAAGGAAGAAAAGCTGCTGCAGTTTTTAATACAGACATTTGTGTTTCTGTTTGTATTTAGGAAACTATGGTGAAAGTGGAATGGAAGCTTTCAAAGACATGGCTGCCAAGGAAGGGATCTGCATTGCACACTCCTACAAGATCTACAGCAATGCTGGCGAGCAGAGCTTCGACAAGCTGCTGCGAAAGCTGCGGAGCCACCTGCCCAAGGCACGAGTGGTTGCCTGCTTCTGTGAGGGCATGACTGTGAGAGGCCTCTTGATGGCTATGAGGCGCCTGGGACTCGCTGGAGAGTTTTTGCTGCTAGGCAGGTGAGTAATACTGTGCAGTGATAGCAGCTCTTCCAGTCAGCAGGGCAGAGAAAACATGGTCCAGTCAAGTAAACAAAAAGCACAGACTCACAGCCTCTCCTATACCTGTGCCTGTCCAAGAGATAGGAAGCAGTGTCAGCTGTGTCACAGCAGTACAAATTCCACAAAGACATGCATCGTTCTCATGACATGCCAGGCAAACACAAGTCTGCTTGGCCACCCTTAACAGCATTGTGGAGGGCAAAGCTGGCACACAAATCTTTGATCTGTGTCACCCGTTTTGTTCACTGCAGGTTAAAATGTGCTGTGTACGTATACAGCCTGAAGATGTGTCTTGTTCCAGTAACTCCATGCTAGGAATTGCTGATGTGGCCTCTGTGTGTACCTGAAATAGAACTTACCGAAACAAAGTTTATTAACTATCACCTTTTCTTCCTGAGTGAACGTGCTGACGTACATATTGTTCTAAGGGCAGTATATAGGTAATTCTTTCTCTTAGGTCAATGATATCAGTGTTTCTTTTCCTAACTACCAAAAGAAGAAAGAAAAAGTCACTTACTGTGTATTCACCCAGAAGGAAAAGATCCTGGGCTCATAAGCAGAGAAGTTATTGATGTGAACCTAAAGGGATCTTTGCATTTTCCCTTTATTCGACAAGTGGATCCTAAACAAGGCAGGAAAAATGATGTATTGAACACAAAATTGAGTATACTAGGAGTCAACTAATGTAAGTCACTGCCTTTCCAGTGCATTATCAGAAGGATGACCTGTTGTTTTCCCAGGCAAGAACCCTACAGGAACCCAAGTAAAATGGTGTCAGTGAAACCAGAAGTCATGGTAAGACATCCAGGGAAACTTTCAAGGACTGTCCTGGCAGCTGGGAGACCGAGTCTTCCAACTGGTAGGACACCAGCCTGTGTTCCCAATCTACCCTGTTGCACACAGCTGCCCTTCCTCCTTGGGCAAAGGGCAAAGCGCCAACAACAGTGACTCGTGCCTCTGCCCTTACTCTGGCATCAGCCTGCATTTTGACATTTTCAGATGGGAGTTTAATTCTTTCTCTGATATATGGCACCTGTCTCTACCTTTCTTTTCCAATACATTGTATCTGTAGGGTCTTCCATGGACTACTTTGGTCCTTTTCTTGACTGACACCCAAAGGGACCACAGTCCTCAAGGTGAGATTCACCTAAACATTTTTAGATGTCTACAATTTAGACACTTCTATGCAGCCATCAGGACTCTCTCTACAGTTAATTGAGCAAAATAGGACCTTCTTAGGTGCCTTGTTTGTAATATGAGTGTTTCAAGTAGCTCAGAGACATCAAGTTCTAGAAAAGGGCTTGTACAAAGACTGCCTTGATCCCTAGCTTTGGTGGAAAAACCTACTTGTCCATTGTTTAGAGTAAATGTCACCTCCAATATCTCTAGATGAATCCAGTACCATAGAATGTTTGCTATCTTCCTCTGTCGTAAATACAAGAAATTGTCAACTATCTGCAGCAGTATTCATGTTTAGAGGCACATAAGCATAGTTTTCAAAAAATATGTTGGCCCTTAACTACTCCAGACTCCAAACTTTACCTAATTTTGTATGGGATGTATGTACAACAGGGCTAAATTCAGCCCCCTGAGATGCTTTTATGAATAAGGAATTGCTGATTGTGAATAGGAGTAGAGCAATTCAGATTAGCTCTTCAAAAAAACAAAAAAAGCAAGGTCTAAAGAGAACAGGATTTGAGGCTTTGCTTGAGGTTTTTGTTTGTTTTGTTTGTTTTATTTTGTTTCTTTGTGAAAAATACCTGTTTCTAGCTGCAGTTGGAATTGTCATGAGTAATTATAAGAAAGTTATTATTTAGTATGTGACTTCCATTGGGTAAATTGAAAGTGATAGCTTCTCTTAGAAGCTTAAACTGTCAAGTCTTTCAAATTGAAACAAAAATCCTCAGTTCTACCTTACCATTTGGGGTGTATCCATGCCTGTGGCAGCATTACACAATTTAATTGTGAAAAATGTAGCATGAACTGGAAGTGTTTACAAAGAAAGGAAAAAGGAAAGTGTAGGAATTTTTTTCTATCTTTTTTATTTATTATCAGAGAGTCAAAGATAATGGCTGAGAAGTGGCTACTCAGACATAAGTTAATATGTCCTCAGCCATAACTGCAGCATCAGACAAGGACAAATGGAGAGATATCGTCTCTCCACATATGGCTTTGCACTTCAGAGATCCCAAGGATCTTGGAGCATCCCATATTTTTCAATGCATTTATTTCCAATTTGCTATCAAAATCAGCTATAAGCCAGGGAAAAATAAAACAAAAACCCAACCAAACAGAAAACTAACTAGTTTTGCCAACTGAGGACTTTTGTTAGGCTTTGAGTCACCCTTGGTCTGTAGAACAGTGTTTTATGCATGCAGCATGTCATGTGTAGGGTGTGGGAAGTTGTGGAGTGACAGTGTTCCACAAAAATGTTCATTCTAACAAAAATGTTCTCCTTCTAGTATGGGCTAATCTCTAGGCTTTGAGGCAGAGGCAAAAAAAAAGAGAAAAAAGCAAAAGAAAAAACAGGGAACTCGCAAGAAGACTTCTTGACATAGATGGGATGTAAGACAATAATATCATTGTCCAGTGATAACCTGAGTTCCTGTAGGGATTTAAAACTCTATTTTCCAGGGCCTTCATGTGCTGTGTGCTCTCTTGGTTTTGACTGTTTGGCTCTGTTGCCTGTAAATATTTAACTGTTGGTCCAGAGCTAGGATTATTGGATTGTTCTGTAGAGAACAATGTAAGGCAGAATGTATGACAACAGTACAAACCCAGACCTCGTACAAGCAGATTATACTGGGGACCTGTTTGTACATCACTTACAGAGGGAAAAGACAGTAGGCAAGATTTTGAGAAGAACAGATGGTTCAGAGTGCTCTAAGGGGAAAGAGCTACATCCGAAATTAAAGAAGACTCGTGAAATTAATTTTTCTTGCAAAGCTATGCAGGAAAATGGACTAGGACAAGATTTATGCTTTCATTCATTATCTGATCCTGAAGTTGCTCTGGGCTGCCCATTCAACTGAGAAGGTTATAAAAGGGCATTCCAAGTGTAGTGAGAGTGCCTGTCCCTGGAATGCAATGGGCTTACAAGGAAAACTCTATCTAATAATGAATACATTTTTGTTCCCCCACAAACGCTTCCCTCTTGTTTTGTTAAGTGGAGACTTACATAGTTTCTTTTCCAAATGCATAAAAAGAACTAAAGTCACAAAGCCACACAGTAGTTTCATGGGAAACCACAAGATATCAACATTTCTCCTCCCTCTTTGCTTTCCTTTATGTTCAATTTTTAATTTGGATTCACCCCTGATATTTTCAATCTGAAGCCTTGCAAAAATATTGGGATTTTTTGGAGTTATGGATTTCTCACAGCATTTGTTTTATGCTCAGATAAACAGAAAATGGATTGGCCAAGGAGAGTGCATATCAGATAAAATACCTCATACAGCCTCAAGGGGAGGAAAAAGATATTTTTCAATAAACACTCCACTCTTGACCTACTATGCAGTTTCTGAAATTGCATTGCCTGTCTGTGACAGATATTCAAGGTGGAGTGTTATTAGTGATTGTAACATTTCAGAGCTTTTTGATTCATGGAAAACATTTTAAATGCCTGGCAAGTATTTACCTCATGCATCTTGAAGAATTTGACTTAACCTCAAATATAAAGGTGAGTGTGCTGACTTTCAAGTGTGAAAAAATGTTATTTTAACTTAACCATTATTCAGCTTAATTGTGATATGGACACCAGGCTTCACCTCTTTGTCCTGACTGCTTCTGTCATCCACAGATCATATACCAGGAGATACCATTCCAGATAAATTTATTTGAGAATAAATAATGCATGCACATAGAAGAATTACTTTGAAATAGGCTTCAGAAGGAAACATGGAGTATTAATTGTGTGGATAAAACCAGCTTGGTTGTATGTGATTTTCAGCTGTTCCTCATTTTATGCAGTATTCAGTCCCAATAGCTGAAATTTTCTTTCATGTTGTACACTCACCTTCATCCTGCTCCTCTTGACTCCTAGTTTCTGATCTTTGGACAAAATGACTGTGATAATTCTGTACAATGATAATTTTATTTGCTGCCTTTTATCTGCAGGCATGCCAAAGCATCTCTGAGAATGACTAAGTATCTTAGTACTAGGTCACATGATTTTTCATAATAAAATAGAAACTATTAGTTGCAACAGAAATTATGAGTATTGTCTATTACTGTCCTTAATGAAATGGGTTCAGAAAACACTACCCCAGCACTGAAAAATTATATTATTTTTTTACTTGCTGGAATTATTTTATCTCATATCAATTAACACTTTTGGGATGGGATTTGGCATGGTGTTGGTGACAGCAGTTACCAAGGGATTGTTACCAAGCAGCAGTTGGGGCATAGATACTCTATTTTGGGGTAGAAGAACATTAAGATTCATGGATGCAGTCACTATATGTCTTTTGTCTCTAGACAAAACAACTTACTACTATTAAAAGAACTTATTACTTATTATTACAAAATAGTTATTGTACAAACCTAAAAAGCAAAAGACAGAAATCTGGCAAAGAATTTGTGATTCCAAGTGCAAGACAGACTTTTCTAACCTAAAGGAGAAGAGAACGGAAAGCACAAGGGCTTTAGAACGGCTGGCATTGGAACAATTCCCTGCCTAGGGAAGTGGGGAAATTACCATCCCTGGAAGTGTTCAAAATGCGTGTGCATGTGGCACTCGGGGATATGGTTTAGTGGTGAGCAGTTGGACTTGATAATTCTAAAGGTCTTTTTCAACATTAATGATTCTGTGATTCTAAAGGAAAAGTAGAGGTATACAGAGATAAAAATGGCTTGCTCAATGTCTCCAGCTTCCAAATGACATTCCACAAGCAGCACTTATCTTCAAGAAATTACTTGGATGTCAATTTACTTCATACATTCACATATGCATACATTGTGTGAGATTTACTACTGTATTCACTATCATATCTGATAAAAAAAAAGTTAATTAAAATTAGCCAGACTTTCCGGTGTATTAAATAAAAAAAATTATGCACAATGAATAAAAAAAATTATCAGAGATGGAAATGTGTCCTTAGGCTCTAGGATTGATTCTGATTTTCAGCTGTCCAGTTGAAGAAACATGTCCAAAATTCATCAGTCTGGTTTAATTTCCACATGACTCTTAGATACTTAACTTAGCCAGGATTTATAGAAATAATATAGAACTGCTACTTGGTTACAACATCTACAGCAAAGGAATGGGAAATTGAGAGCTGCAGGGCATTCCACAGAGTTTCCATCTTCTTTGAAGTACAGTCAGGACTCGATGACTACATGCTGTAATGTCCTTGCAAAGATGAAGAACCACATCCTGCATTTTCAGGATTCACTCTGTTCTGTGATATGTGAAATTCTGTGCCTTGGGGTGCCTCAGGCTGTGCCTCTGAAGAATGCCATGGCTGCAGAGCAAGTCCAGATGAAGATGAGTAAGGGCAGGACATCACTTCTAGCAGTATGATGGTCACAGGCAGTTCAACTGAGGCTCTACAAGAGGGCAGAAAGCCCACTGAAGCATGGCCATTCTTCTCAGAACACAGATACTCTCTATCACAAATCACCTCTCCTAATAAGATATCTGCTTAGCTCCTGAGGAGATGGACTGGAGGAAATTGTTATTGATTCTAAAAGATATTGCAGCAAATGAGCAAAGTAGAAGGTAAGTAGTAGAGATCAGGATAAGGAGAGAGAATAAAATGTGGAGAAGCATTAGTTCCAGGAAGTCTTCAAAATAATTCAGCTAACAGGAAACTCAGCAATATATAGGAAAAAAAGCTGCTTAGAAACTAAAAAGGGCAGCTATAGATGAAGGAATATGGATGATCTGAGAGAAATTAGTTCTTTTCAATAATTTAAAAAGAAATCTTTTGTGAGATTTTAAAAAGTGTCTGTTGGCTGAAGAAAGACCTCACTGCAAAGGATGTAGTGATTTCCTGCCTGAAAGTATGCTGTGTGGTGTGGGTTAAGGTGCCTTTTTCTAGCTCTGTACAAGTCCAACTGGTGAAGAAGTTCCTGTAAAATAAATTAGGCTATGAAATTTTGTAGACCTGAAATGTGCTCTAAATTAATTTTTCGGTATTTCTGCTGCTTTGGGGAAGTATTTATCTGACAGAATTATTCTGTCTAGAATAATTCTTACTGCCTAACCTTTG
This sequence comes from Notiomystis cincta, assembly GCA_013398075.1. Lineage (NCBI taxonomy): Eukaryota > Metazoa > Chordata > Aves > Passeriformes > Notiomystidae > Notiomystis > Notiomystis cincta. The sequence goes on along the minus strand of VZRX01017788.1, from coordinate 152,260 downwards.
AAAAAACTATGGAAGATAAATGCAATATAAAGGTGCAGATCTCTCCTCCAGGGACAAAATAAGCAGGTGAAAAGGTACTTTTAGAGTACAATTGTGCAACCCCAGCCTGTATGAACTCTCTGATCCTTTTTCTTCAATCCACAGTAGGCAGGAGTCTGGTGCAGCCTCACCTGAAAGCTGTTTCCTCTAAGACAACTTTCTGCTGCCCACTCATTATTTATCTCTGTTCTTTTGTTCAGGCATCAATGTGTAACCCAAGGAAGCAGGTATCATTGTACATGTAGTAATTAAATGAACTGCAAATAGCAGCATTAAGTCAGAGTCTTCATTGCTACCCGAAAAAAACAGGAACTTAACAGCAAAACATAGATTTGCTTTCTAGAGCTGTAAAAGAGATTAAGCAAGTGAAAAGCTGTCCTCCCCCCTATATCCAAAGAGAGTCCTTAGAAGTAAAGTAGACTAGAGGGTAGAGAATAATTTGGTTTTGAACAGGAGCTTTCTGGTCTCCATTTGATGCAGCCCCATGGCTCAGAGACCCTCAGGGTGAGCAATAGCAGTGCTGTCCTGCTGCAGATGGAAGCAGTGAAGGGGTTGGTCAAGGCTCTTTGTGCAATGAGTGAGAAAAGCATAATTTCCTTCCTGTGGTTCTGACTCCACAAGCTATGCTTGAGGATTTTAAGGAGACAAGTGAGACAAACATACCAAATATATACACTGAAAGCAAATAAATCTGCCTGACTTTTTAAAGTTTCTTGTATGATTTTAAAATCTTTTTTTTTCTTGGCATCCATCTGATTTGTTTCTAATAATTATTGCACCTTGCTGTCCAATTTTACAGTCACTGATGTAGATCAGGTAGTGGGGGATGGGAGTAAGCTTCACACCTATTTGGAAGAATGTCTTCATTTTGCTGTTTCAGGAATGAGATGTATTTCTTGGGGTGGATGATGGTGGTGGTGTAGGGGTGGATGTCTACCCTGGCATCAGGCAAAAAATGAAGAATTTCCTAGCATGCATATTTACAAGTGAGCACACCTTCTACATATCTGAAAATGTAGCATTAGAAAATACTTTATCAGGTCAGATCAAAGGTCCATCAAATCAATGTGTTTCTGGGAGTGGTCAGCTGCAAATGAATGGCAAAAAGTGATGCCAGGGTAGGATGAGGCAAAGTTCTGAAGGATTCTTTGTGTCTTTGTAGAGGAATCCCTTGTGGTCATCTTTGTGGCCCTCCTCAGGACTCCCTCTAGCAGGTCCACAGCCTTCTTATGCTGGGACCCCAGAGCTGAAAGCAGTGCCCCAGGATGTCCTGAGAGGAGAGTAGAGGGAGAGAATCACCTCCCTCAACATGCTTCTTCATGCATACTTCTTTTGATGCAGCCTATGATAAGTTTGACTTTCAGGGCCGGGAGTTCACATTGCTGGGTCATGTTAAGCTTCTCATTCACCAACAACCCCAAGTCCTTCTCCTCAGGGCTGCTCTCAATCCATTCTTTGCCCAGCCTGTACTGTACTGTAACACAAGTATGTTTGGGACTGCTCCTTGCACTTGGCCTTGTGTATCTTCCTGAGGTTCACATGGGTCCACCTCTCAAATCTGTCAAATTCCCTCTGGATGGGATCCCTCCCCTCTAACCTTGTCATGACATGACAGAACGTTTGTGTCCAATTAAATTATTTACTTCCTGAAGGCTCTGCTCTGTCTCACCTACCACTAGCATCAACAGCCACAGGAAGGTAGCTTTGTTAGTCAGTATGTTTGAATGGAACTGTGCTCAGCACTGTACAAAAAGACAGTGCCTCAGGATATCCTTCAAGTCTTTTACTTCTGCTCTGGTTCACCTCTACCAATTCATGCTTGATCCATCTTTGGATAGGTCTACTTAAAGTCTTTCAAAGATAAAGATTACACAGCCTTCTCAGGCAGCTGCTTTCTATGCTTAACTACTCATTACAGTCTTCCAAATGTCAAACTTACAATTCTTTTAAGCCCATTACTCCTTGTCCTATCCATGGGAACAAAGGAAGCAGTTTCTAAGACTACAATTTCTATATTTGAAGANAGCCTCACCTGAAAGCTGTTTCCTCTAAGACAACTTTCTGCTGCCCACTCATTATTTATCTCTGTTCTTTTGTTCAGGCATCAATGTGTAACCCAAGGAAGCAGGTATCATTGTACATGTAGTAATTAAATGAACTGCAAATAGCAGCATTAAGTCAGAGTCTTCATTGCTACCCGAAAAAAACAGGAACTTAACAGCAAAACAAAGATTTGCTTTCTAGAGCTGTAAAAGAGATTAAGCAAGTGAAAAGCTGTCCTCCCCCCTATATCCAAAGAGAGTCCTTAGAAGTAAAGTAGACTAGAGGGTAGAGAATAATTTGGTTTTGAACAGGAGCTTTCTGGTCTCCATTTGATGCAGCCCCATGGCTCAGAGACCCTCAGGGTGAGCAATAGCAGTGCTGTCCTGCTGCAGATGGAAGCAGTGAAGGGGTTGGTCAAGGCTCTTTGTGCAATGAGTGAGAAAAGCATAATTTCCTTCCTGTGGTTCTGACTCCACAAGCTATGCTTGAGGATTTTAAGGAGACAAGTGAGACAAACATACCAAATATATACACTGAAAGCAAATAAATCTGCCTGACTTTTTAAAGTTTCTTGTATGATTTTAAAATCTTTTTTTTTCTTGGCATCCATCTGATTTGTTTCTAATAATTATTGCACCTTGCTGTCCAATTTTACAGTCACTGATGTAGATCAGGTAGTGGGGGATGGGAGTAAGCTTCACACCTATTTGGAAGAATGTCTTCATTTTGCTGTTTCAGGAGTGAGATGTATTTCTTGGGGTGGATGATGGTGGTGGTGTAGGGGTGGATGTCTACCCTGGCATCAGGCAAAAAATGAAGAATTTCCTAGCATGCATATTTACAAGTGAGCACACCTTCTACATATCTGAAAATGTAGCATTAGAAAATACTTTATCAGGTCAGATCAAAGGTCCATCAAATCAATGTGTTTCTGGGAGTGGTCAGCTGCAAATGAATGGCAAAAAGTGATGCCAGGGTAGGATGAGGCAAAGTTCTGAAGGATTCTTTGTGTCTTTGTAGAGGAATCCCTTGTGGTCATCTTTGTGGCCCTCCTCAGGACTCCCTCTAGCAGGTCCACAGCCTTCTTATGCTGGGACCCCAGAGCTGAAAGCAGTGCCCCAGGATGTCCTGAGAGCAGAGTAGAGGGAGAGAATCACCTCCCTCAACATGCTTCTTCATGCATACTTCTTTTGATGCAGCCTATGATAAGTTTGACTTTCAGGGCCGGGAGTTCACATTGCTGGGTCATGTTAAGCTTCTCATTCACCAACAACCCCAAGTCCTTCTCCTCAGGGCTGCTCTCAATCCATTCTTTGCCCAGCCTGTACTGTACTGTAACACAAGTATGTTTGGGACTGCTCCTTGCACTTGGCCTTGTGTATCTTCCTGAGGTTCACATGGGTCCACCTCTCAAATCTGTCAAATTCCCTCTGGATGGGATCCCTCCCCTCTAACCTTGTCATGACATGACAGAACGTTTGTGTCCAATTAAATTATTTACTTCCTGAAGGCTCTGCTCTGTCTCACCTACAACTAGCATCAACAGCCACAGGAAGGTAGCTTTGTTAGTCAGTATGTTTGAATGGAACTGTGCTCAGCACTGTACAAAAAGACAGTGCCTCAGGATATCCTTCAAGTCTTTTACTTCTGCTCTGGTTCACCTCTACCAATTCATGCTTGATCCATCTTTGGATAGGTCTACTTAAAGTCTTTCAAAGATAAAGATTACACAGCCTTCTCAGGCAGCTGCTTTCTATGCTTAACTACTCATTACAGTCTTCCAAATGTCAAACTTACAATTCTTTTAAGCCCATTACTCCTTGTCCTATCCATGGGAACAAAGGAAGCAGTTTCTAAGACTACAATTTCTATATTTGAAGACTTATGCTTGCCCTTGTTCTGCTTTGACAACTTTCAATATGAACAGAAAACAGGTTTTACACTTTGGAATAACATGAGATCTCTATTATCCCAGTGGAAATGAGACATGAGGCAAAGTACAGAAAAAGAGATGTCAAACAATCCTGAAGAATTATATAAGGTTTATTTTCATTGCAAAATGACAAATTCATGAGATGACCTACACGGTTGAAAAATAGAAAGTGAGGCAATCTCAAAAATAACTCCATATTGCCAACAGACCTGTGCTTGCAGTTCTGCATCAAAGTAAGTCAGAGGCATTGCTGGGAAATTGTGTGCGTTTGTGGGTGCCTCTCTGTTCTCACACAAGAGATGTATGCCTCTGATTTTATATTTGACTTAGAAGTTCTACTTTATCCCACAGCTTATTAAAATTCAGAATGGGAGAAGTCTATGGGTGGCTGACTTAAGACTGTTGTTTTCAAATACGTCTTCTGAGAGTGATAGGCAGCGATTACAGAGAATTTTCTGATGCAAGCTTATTTTGAGAATAAAAGAGACTCTTCCGATTCTAAGAAAAGGAATAAAAAATACCCTTGGAACAATGAAAACATTTTCTATTCAAGCTTAAGAAAAGATTAGATGCTTTCTTCTCAAAAACATAAATTTAAGAAGTAAAAATAAACCAAAATCTTAAACCCTGGCATTGTTATTCCACGCTTTGCTGCAGGCTAAATTGTAAAATATAAGTTTTTAAAACATTAAAAGCTAAGATGAAAAATGTGATCCAGTATATATTCCTAGAAAAGTTTAAAAGTAGATGGAACAGGATGAAAATTTACATTATGCTTGAGATTTTCTGATCTTTAGAAAAGCTACAGAATTTTGATTAATGAAGTTAAGAGAGCCTAAATTTGTCTTTATTAAAAACAAATAAACAAACAAACAAACAAAACAAAACAAAAAATAAAACAATCCTGTTTCTGCTCCTTTAAAATTAACACTGTGAAAAGTAGATGTTTGCTGTTAGGTATTGACTAACAGTTAAGATATGTTTCCTTTCTACTGTCTTTCTCTGCAGCAAGTGGGTATAATATTTTCCATGAATTCTTCTTACCTCTTTCTTTTTCTCATTTATCTGCATCATCCTAGAGTCTGCACCCAGGACTAGTGACTCACTGCACACACACAAACCACACACACGTCTGCATACAGAGAACGTATTTGTGAAAGGGGAAGACCCAAGGGTTTGTAAATCTGTTACTGCATCCCGGAAAAGAGAATCTGTTCAAAACCATGGAGTCCAGGAACTGTCTCTTCTCTTGGCAAATCTGCCATCAATTCTGCTCATGTCTTAGCTTCTTAACTAGAGATCCTTTGTGTAGGTAAACCATAGAAAAGGCAGGTAAAGGGGAAGAAATACTCCACCACTTGGACAGCAATTGTTTAGTTGTCCCAGCTTGGCAACTACTTTCATATGTGCTCCATTTTTCAATTAGGGAACAGTGGGAATCAGAAAGGAAGGCAGGTTGTTTCTCCAGCTTCACATTTGAGATGATTTAGTTGTACTTAAAACACCTGGAAGATCTGAACATGAGAGATTTATACATGTGAGCCCATCTCACTAACACGAGTGAGTGATTGCAGAGGAATATTACTTGGAGTCATGAAAACTTCTGATGTGTAAACTTGCAGTGTAATTAATTTTTCTATCACTCTGTTAAAGTGACAAAGCACACACTGCAGCACGTTTCTCCCTCACTATGGCTGAATTGATAGTTTCTAGTGAAGTCATTGTCTCTCCAGAGGTAAAGGCTGAAGGGAACTGACAAGGTGAATGAAGTACTAGAACTCGCTAAACCTCATTCTGGTGGAATTTAGTCCACTCTTGCCTTGAAAAGACATTATTAATCATGGCAAGAATATACTACTTTCAAGAAGACCAGATAAAAAGCCATATACTATTTCAAGGAACAAGGCCCAAGCTGAATTTTTTTGATCATTTTCATGTCAGAAATGTGTAATAACGGAACTGATGAAAGGAATAGTATCTTTATTAGGAAGTTAAAGTTAATAAAATAAAAATCTATATTTGCTAGGGGGTCATATTGTTCAACCTTTATTCGTGTTAGTTAGTGATAATGAAGTAGATGAAGACCGACTGAATTATAATGAGTAAATAATTTCTATCCTGGGAAAATATATAGTTATAAAACATGGTAATTTTGTACATTTTAACTGGTATGTTTTTAGGCATTCTGTGTCTTGAAGTACTGATCTGCACAAATCAGTGTTAATCTTGTATGCTGACTATTTTGAAATATGACTGGTTGATATGTTTTTTAATATAATTCTACCAATGCATATCAAAAGGAACATTATTCCTTGTATGATAGGAGTTAAACCAAAGCAAATTAAATATATTTCTTTTTAAAAAAATTCTGAAACTTTTCACATGTTCAAAGGTTTCAAACCTTGACTAAAACAGTTCACTTTTTATAGCCAAATGTGCATTACCTGGATGCTACCTGAGTAAAATATTTCATTTTAGCCACTCAAGATCTGGTTTTAACTGGGCATTTCAGACATGAGGAAAACTATACTATAATGTAATGTCAAATCAGCAATACGTTGAGGAGGATGACTGTCACAAAATAGATGGGTTGATCTTAGTTTTACACTTATAGAGATTTTATGGGGCATTAAGAAAAAGTAATATACAAAAATGTGCTATTTATTTGCTTGACACCAGATATTTATACAAAAAGCTAGGAACTCTTTCATAGAAGAGACTGTCAAGAAACCAAAACAACTGCAGGTTGTTTGCCTGGTTCTGTTGATAGCTCATTACTAAAAATCACCTTCAGAGAAAGACAGTAATGAATGCACAATTGGTTTTGGTCTTTAAAAAGAAAAATCAAAGACAGAACTGCTTCTGAAGCTGTCACCTCTTAGCTGTATTTTTGAGAAACTTTATGTGCATTTTTTTCTTTTTTTTAAAAGCTATATAACTGATATTATCTAGCAATAAGAAAATAGACAGCTTAATTACTTGTGCAGCAATTTCTCTGTCAGAAATCTAATTACTTCTTGCTGCTCTGTAAGTCCTTGTCATGGGGAATCTCCGAGAACAAGGGTTGGGTAAAGGTAATTAGTATTTTCTAATCATGTCCCCTCTTCTTTTGCACTACATTGAATTTAACATGCCAGTTTCACCTACTGTCATCCAGAAGCTGTGTGGCAGTTCATTATTTCATTCTAGTTGTGCTCCTGTAACCAGAAGAGTAAATGATTCGTACTCCAACAAAGCATTAACTCCTCTGTCCCAGCTGGAAACAAAAGGAGCACCCTGAGAACTACAACAAAGAAATGGTGCAGGTACCACAGAGCCTGCATTTTGTTCAACTGCAATAATTTGGTTGGGAGGTGCAGAAATTCCTAACCACAAGGATGCAGTCAAGGTGGTTCCAACTGACCAGTTGAAAATGGATATCTTCCTTCTGAAGTGCTCAAGGTCACAGCATAGATCCCAGGCAAGGAAAGTTGTTGGGGTTTATCTGAGGCTTTCTTATAGCAAGTGCTGAGTGTTACATTTCTCTAAGAGTCATGCCCATCCTGAGCCCAGATTATAGAGTCTTTGATTCTCTGAGAGGAGTGTTGTCTGAACCTCGAGTCATATATATAAGAGAAAAGGAGATAATTACTCTTCAGTTATTTTATATCATGATTTCATTCCTAATTTAAATAGATTTTTATCTGACCATTTTATAAGCACTGAGGGAGAAGCTAAAGTATCTTAAATAAGGCCAGAGTTAAATTAGCCTGAGCTTACTCCAATAATCAGTAGCAAGTTGTAGGCATTGTATACATGAGTGATTCAGACCAAGAGAAGGAAAACTGTCCTCTGCCAGGGAATTTGGGCTGAATACTTCCAAACATCCATTGTGTGCTGAGAATGAGGGAAGATTAAAATCTTCACTAATGTATCCCTCTCTCAGATGGGAATATTGGTGTTTTGGGAAAACAGAGATGTCATTTTTCTTCAGGTGGGTAGACAGATATGAAGTCGAGAACAGGTTTAACAGACAACTATTCTTTAAAAGAGGGGTAGGTCTGTGGTGGGAATCTACTCAAGGGGATATTCAGGAAAGAAAATCCTTCACCTTGAATCCTTTTTCCTCAGAAATGGTGTAGTAAATTCACATTTCTGCATACCTCTGCACCTTCTGTCTGTGCTTAAGAGGCAGGTTCTGACACCTTCTGCTGCCTTTTACCTTAAAAAGGAGCTATCAGTTAGATGTGCCAAGGGACAGCTGAGCCTACCAAACAGGCTGAATGCTTCCCCCTGACTCTGAGGAAGCAAGTGTCTGAAAATCCTTCCAGGTTTGGGAATTCCCAGCCAGGACTTTCCTGGAGGGTACAAACTTCAAAAGCTTAAAACAGTTATTCATGAGAAATTTCAAGGAACAAATTTGTTTCCTGGCCTTGATTTCAGCTCCACTGATTCTGTCTGAGGAAGTTGCACCTTGATATTTCTAATGATTTAGTGTCTGGGGGCCATCAGGACACACCAAAGTGAATCCAGATGCATAAATACACCACAAAATAGTTTCTAAGATTGCTTTCTCTTCTAGGTATTTAGCAGTTTTAATGGTGATCCTCTTCCTCAGGGCTCTTAAGACTGAATCCAGAGCCTTGTGCAGTGATACTGAAATTTTGTATGCTTATAACAGAAAAATTACTATCAGAAAAAGGTAAATGACTTCTAAGACTAGTTGTAGACTCCTGCAAATTATCTGCAAGGGTACTTTTGAGCTTCTGTCTTTTGAAAATGAATTTTCTAAAAAATTACTGAGATCATACATGTTCATTTTGTTAATATAATCTGTACCAGTGGTCAAGAACCAGAAACTTCATCTGACTCAAAAGAAATCATTTATTATTTTAAAAAATTTACTGATCAATATTCATTAATGACATTTCTGCATAAACATTATTGAAACCTTTTTACAAATGTTTTTTGTTTAAAATATTTGCTATAGAAAAAACGCAACTTTTATCTTGGTAGAAGAGGAATTGAAAAGTCCTCAGCTATAATGATACATGTTCTTTCAAAGTTCTGAAAAGAAAAAAATCTCAAGAATTAAAATAATCTTTCTAGATTTCTACAAATTAATGGATTTTGACCCCAAATTACAAAACTTTGCAAATAGAAAATTTTACCTTTATATTAATTTTTTTTTTTTGGTGGGCATTACCCTTACTATGATTCAATTCACTACAGTTGTATTACACTGGGGATGTAGTTCTCTCAACTATTTTAACAAAACTGACTGAACTATGGCATTTTAAGGGACTTTCAAATCAGACACAGTAGCTGTAATGAATACCAAAAAACCATTTATTTTCTTTGACTGTTTTGGAGGGTTTTTTGTTATTTTTCATTCCAGAAAAAGATTAATTTAGAATGAAATGCTATCCTTATACTATATCAAGTCACAAGGAATAGTCAAAAAGTAATGTTTATGAACTATGTTTCTGCCCAGAAGTATTTCAGGAAGTGATGATTTCTGCAAAGCACTCTTTGTCCTGGCAGCCTATCACAGCTGGGACGTGCTTCCTCTCAAGATTCACAAATGTCTCATCCTCCTTTAAATCTCAGTTTAGATGTTGTCCTCTATGCTTCTTCTAAAAACATGGCAATAGTGAGCAGAAAGTCAATATCATATAATCTCACGATACTGTTGATTTTTATTCTCCTGTCTTTATATATTTTTGTGTTGTTTTTACTCTTTTGTCTGATTTTATTTCTAAGTATTTTATGTAGCCTATTCCTGCAGAGGTCCTAACACCCCAGACTCCTGGATTATGTCTATGAATCTTAAATTCTAAAGTAATATTAATTATAGATTCCACTCACTGCTCCTAGTTAGATAATTTTCCATCTATTGGTTTCAGGCCTTAAAATATTTTAGTCCATTTACTTCTTGTCTGAGACCTTTACAGGCGAGTCCTCTCTCACATACTTAAAAAGACGGGAAGAGTTTGAGCATTCAGGAGAAAGCAGGTAAATCAGTCATTTAAATCCGAGATTGTTCTCAGCCAGTCCTGCCATAAACAACTCCTAAACTCAGAGACATTGTGCAAATGACAGGGTACGACTTGCCTTTTATTTCAGAATTAGCATCTTAATTGGCTATCTTGTTATTAGATCTTAGGAAAAAATGTTCCAACGGTCTGTTATATTTAATTAAGATACAGTAAATTGCTTTCTAAATTGAATTTTGTATTCCAGTGGATATGGTTATTGGAAAAATCAGTAGAATGGAAACAAGTATCTTAATAAATGCTTTTCTTCTGCATTTGAAGCAAGTTCTGTTTTTGAATTAATGCTGATTAAGGAAAAATCTCTAGAGCCTTGAATTATCTTTACCTTGAACTAAGTGATTTGCAAACATATAAAACTTATTTTGCTGTATTTGTCTAGCTCTTTACCTAAATATGTGTTTTAGAAATTTAAAAACTCTAGTTTATGAGATAGTCCCAGATTTTACACCACCCATTCAGCTTGCCTTTGCTATATGATGTTCTCTTGAAGTGTTAGGTTAGGAAGACTACCTAATTACCGTGCCTTAAAGTGCCATGCCAGATTAATATACTGAGTGTGTAAGAGGAATTTGTCATTCATTAATTACCAGTTCAATTTCAATGTTCCAGAATAATGTGTTGAGAGTAGATAACTCTGTTAGTCCTGAACATTCCTTAAGTTACTATTTTGAACAAACTAATTTAATTGACACTGCTCGTTACTGAGCTTTTCTTAACAGCTGGTCTGTGATTTTTGACTGTTATTCCTCCACTCAGCTTTATGTTCAGCAACACTAATCCACAGATTATTAAATATCCACTGTACAGGGATGTGCATAACAAAATCATTCTCTATCTGTACAGAGAGAAAATTTAACCTGAAACATTGTTTTTAAAAATTACTTCTCATTAAAAAGCAAAACATCAGGGTGTTTCAACATTATTGTCCTACAAAATCCAAACCAAAACACTGTACTAACTACCCAGAAGGAAATTAACTGTATCCCAGATAAAATTAGGACAGCATTAAAAACCATAAAATTCATGATCTGCTTCAAGAAGGTCATTACATTCAATAAGCTCACATTTAGTATGCATACTTCTATCAACTAAACCCTCACTTGCACCAGGGAAGTTTTAGATTAGATATTAGGAAAAAAATCTTCACAGAAAAGGTTGTCAAGGATTAGAACAGCCTGCCCATAGACGTGGTGGAAGGATTTAAAAAATATGTAGATGTGGTGGTAGAGTGGATGTGTTTTAGTGGTGGAGTTGGCAGTGCTGTGTTAATGGTTGAATTTGACAATTTAAAAAGTCTTTTCCAACCCAAAATATTTCTAGAATTCTATGATTTTGGTTGGAAAATAGGGACATTTTCAAGTCTTAACAGGACAATCCCACATTTAAAAAGATCTTGGACTGCAGGTTGTAAGAGACAAGTTTTATTGTAACAATCAGGTCCTTTACTCTATTATAAAAGTGATTTTCTATTTTGCAATCCTGGTAACAGTGCTATTATTGGACAGTGGAGACATATGCGTTCTATACTTCTCCTCACTTTTGATGTTTTTCCCTTTGATTTTGTGTTTATCTGCATCATCTCTGTAGTATTCACCATCCTGTAGGAACAATAAGTAAAGTAATTAGGAATTATCATGGAAATCTATGTGAGATGCTAAATAAGCACTCTACAAATGAATATCTCATGATGACACTTATTTAAAAACAAGCCCTTTAAAATTGTGCATTTTGTTGTGGCAGCTGAACTGCTGGTATGCCAAGGAGCTCACAACACAGAGGAGCTTCAAGTAGGCTGAAAAGCCCAATGAAGGAGAGTCACTAGGTTAAAAATACCCAAGTGCTTTATGCAGGCATGATGTATCATTGTAAGGGAGATGAAGTGTGTTTGTTCTGAGCCAAAACTCTTGGCTGGCTGTTGATTGGGCATGGCCATTGAGATGTTAACAGGAAGGGTAAAGTTTCTCAATTTTGTGTACACCAGAGGGGGGTTTTGTGCCATGATCTTCCAGTCCTTGAACCTTTAAGTAATTTTCAGATGTCCCAGATGTTACCTTTCTGTGTGGGAGACCATGTCTGATGTGTTGGGTCCTGGAACATCTGAGAGACAGGAGTTTGGGGCTTCAGGTGGGGCAGGCTTTCATCCTCTGTGTTGGACACATGAGTTCAATTGCCCTGAAATTACTAATGTATGTGTATAGTCTTCCTCATGATAAAAAGGCAATTTCTGTTCAGTTGTATTCATAGAGCTCTTCTGAGGAAAAAATATAAGGTGATGAGCCCTTAACAGATCTTTTAAGATCAGTATGAGCCAATAAGTTAGGAAGATAAAGTACATAGCATTCATGATGTTTATTTAACAGTTGGGTTGGAAATCTTTGGATCTTGCTATAAATCATGCCCTCTGTTCTCTATAGAAGGAAATCCAATCACAGTAATCAGATAATGCTAAACTCTGAAACTGAATGTTTTGAACAACCTAACAATAAAATTTCTCATAATTTTCATGAGGAAAAATTTATTTTCATGCATTAACTCAAATGCATTATTAGACTTTTCTTAATAGCTGAAAATTGTATTTCCTACTAACCAATTGCACTGTTGTAAATGGACCAGTAGGTTGTATGTGCCAAATGGGTAAATTCCCTTGTCCCAGTTTGCATGAAGGTGGTCTCTCAGGAAGATTGTATTCACACAAGTTCAGTGCCATTCTAATGGTCTGAACCTGGAATGTGTTTAAACACCTTCAGATGCAGAAACTGGAGCCTACATTCATCTGCATAACTGTTACCGAAGTCACTTGTTCCTGCTCATGCAGAAACTCTGTGGTAACCCTTAAAATCAAGACTTGACTTTGCATATCCATTTTAATTCATACAAAATATCTCTTCAGTGTCCAAATTCTATAAGCAAAACAGTTGTTCTTTATGCCTGTGGATGACTCAGAAGACACTGAGCTATTTAAAATCAATAACAGAAAACACTTAAGTTTGGTTATGTATGTGACATTTTCTCTTTCCGCAAAAGAACCCAAAGGCATTTTCGTTTCCTTCCCCCTTGAAAATGCCCAATCAAATCAGTTTGGCCTTGTTTGATTTGAAAGAAATTTGGGGCTTTGTCCTTCATTCTACAATTAATTATGACAATGGATTTATAGCCACTTGCAAAACATTGCCCATATTAGCTAGTAGAAAACAGTATTTCTATTACTTATACAGACAAATTTCAAACTTTAAAATGTGTATTCAGCTAGTGTAAATAAAACTAATAAGACATGTATAAATGTCATTAAATAGCAGTTCAATTTCCATTTTTGTTCACAAAGCCCTTAGAGAAAAATCAAAAAGAAACATAATGTGAAGATCAGATGCTACGTGTCAGTATACAGGAAAATTAAGGAAAATTAAGTTGTTACTATTCATTATCTAAATATTTAGGTACAATGGCTTTTAATGTTTTAGTATAAATGCAATATGATGAAAAATTAAATTAATGAGTAAGAGATAGAAAAAATATTATCTAAAAATGGAGCAAAAGTTGCTATAATAATATATTGGAAGACAGAAGAAATTACTTATATACTGAGAACAATATAAACCATAAACTGAATGGAAAGGAAAAATGAAACAGAGATGTTGAAGAGCAAGAAAACTGCTGTGATAATGAATCAGGTCATCAGCTGTTTGCATACTTTGAAAAAAATTTCCTTAGGAGAAATTGAAATCTTCCTTAATTCCTTTGGGCCATTCCCACCATCCCAGTTCCATCAAAGAAAAACACTGAAAACTGACAAACAAGGGAGTTTTTTTGTCTATCTGCATGTCAACCCCAAACAGCCAAATTGTACTAGTGGCTTGAAATACATGTGCTAGTTAAAAATAAATCTAGTGATTTCATTCCTTTTGCAATCTCAATGTGTGCTAATTCATCTAACCACTACCAGATTTTTAAAAGCACCACCAAAGGCTACCTGAAAAAAACATAGAATATCACTTCAATTTTCATAGGTCATTTTTCTTCTGTAACTTCTAGAAAATAAATGATTATGAATGCTCCCAAAAATCTTAACTGGTGGTGAGTAGTAAGCCCTTTGCCATGACAAACATTTTGACTCAAAGAGAAAAGAAAATGTGTCTTGAAATATATCTCCCACTTGCGCATACATGGGGGTGTGAATTAGGTACTGCTGAAACTAACAATTCCCAGAGACTTCTCATCACATGAATTCTGTAGAAATATGACTTTAAACCAACCTGAGGACTTGAAACACGTCCAGGCAAAGCTGTTACTTTCAAGATATAACATTTGTATTCATGGGAAGCCAATAACACACGCCATTTGACAGCAATGGAATTGTGCAGTACAACTTGTGATTATTTACAAACTAATATAGAAGAGCTGCAACACCAGCTGGTTTTTTTAACTGTTGTTATTTTATGAGATTTCAACGGGAAGCAGAGGCAGCTGGAAATGACTTGCCAAGACCTCCACAGCGTTTCATTATCAACTAGTAGCACACAAACAAAAATTCCTTTGTTGGACTTGGTGGAAATTTTACTGAAAGGAATTGGGCTATATATGCATGCCTATGTCCCTCAAGTTGAATGATTTCAAGTTTTTCAAAAGCTTCAGAGATTGCCACGCATTAACTATGCAGATGTTTTGTGGCCATTTAGCATGTGCTCAAGTTTAAAATCTGGCACTACCAAACTTTCTCTGTAGATGCTGATGAATTTCAGTTTGGGGCAAGCACTGGCTGCTTCAGTTCTTTGACTAAATCTGTAGTATAAATCAGGATAAACAGACTTACAGGTTAGGAGGAAAGGTCTACTCAACACATTGACACAATAATGTGCGTATGTCCTGCAGACTAGAACTGTTTGACTTTACATGAAAACATCTCTGATCCTTAGAAAAAGTATGTAAGGGCACTGAGAGCATTTGAGACAGGACCCATTTTACTTAATTTCAGCCAGCTAAAATTTGAATATATGACCCAATCTGGTAAATTAGTTTTGCTCTATGATAGATTGAAAGAGATAAATATTTCTGGAGGACAGTTCATCCTTCCCTAAAATAGACTCCTTTGTCATTTCATCACTTACTGAAGGAATCCAAGATGTCAGTTTTAGTTGTTGCATCTGTTGTGGTTTCAGCTGAAACCAGAATACATCTTATCCTGTCTGGTCCCTAGCAGCCACTGGAAAAAGGTGTGGATATCCTTAAGTCCTGTTTTGGATCTGCTAGCCTTTTGCAGATGTTTCTTAACGTTGTATGGCGAAGTAGATACTTCATCATATAGGCAACTGCATCAAATTCCAATTGGTGAGATTTAGGTAGACAGAAAATTTACAGGTGATTTTAAATTTTAAAATTTAACCTTACCCTTATGGTCTTGAAAATCTTCCTCTTCCCTGAAAGGACCTACCAGTTTGCAATAACCAACAAAGCAGTAGTAAATTTAGTTCAACATAAGATATTTGATAGAAGCACAGAATCAACATCATGGCCAAGAGGAGAAATTCAGAGATTTCTTTCTCCTGAATGATGTGGAAAACATAGACTAAAATAAAAACTGCACAGGAATGCTCAAAGCATAGTCTAAAGTAGAAAAAGAATGGAAGATGAGGTTCATATAGCAGAGTTATCACCCATCCTAGTAAAAAGAGATTTTTTAATATATTTTTGTAATTTTCCATGGTGGATCTTTTAACCATGTATCTTGGGAAAGAATCCAGGGTTATTTATTTGATTATGTGTGTTTGAGTATGGAGAACATGTGTATTAATTTGCCTAGAGTCTCAGAAAGATAGTAGGCAGGCATGTAAAAACAAAATATATTGAATAAATATATTTCCACATGGCTGCATAATTATCAGTTGCTTTAATCCAAAAAGTAAGTTTTGTTCTCCATGAAAATAGCAATGAAAATTAACATATACTTGTTTCTTTTTAGTTGCCATCATCTGTGTCCAACTCTAGAATTTATCCCACAAAAATTCTTGATATATGTGGCTATTTGCATATGACATTTGCTTTGGGTTTTTTATTCCTCATAGGTCAAGAAGATATTAGAAAGTGTTTCATGTATGTGACAATTCATTTTTGAAACAGCTTATGTGTATGTGTGGGCTTGGGAAGCTACATGTAATATTTTGAATATATTCAGTTACTTATTTCTAAACATTTACATGATTTCAACCAAATTTTTGACACTCATCTCCATTTCTGAAATTCAAATCCAGACCTTGAAAAATTTTATGCATATGCCTAATTTTATTTGGCATTAGGTTCCTCCATGCAGTTAGAATGGTTTTAAGGTATCATTACTGAATTTTTTAGCTTGTGAGTGAGTCAGCTATCCAAATGCCCATTTTCCATCACTGAATATGGCAAAGGAAGGTGAATCTCCACATGTTGATTCTGCCTATCTAATCTGTTCCAGCCATCTGATCACCCTCATCACTCTCCTCTGGACTCACTACAGCAGGTGCACATCCTTCTTATGGTTGGGGTCCTTGAGCTGGACACAGCACGCCGGGTGGGGTCTCGCAAGGGCAGGGGGGCAGAATGGCCTCCCTTGACCTCCTGCCCACATTCCTTTGGATGCAGCCCAGGATATGATGCATCTTTTGATCTGCAGGTGCACACTGACAACTCGGGTTGAGAATCTCAACAACCAACACCTCCAAATTCTTCTTCTCAGGCCTGCTCTCAATCCATTCTTCACCCAGCCTGTATTTGTGACTGGGCTTGCTCCAACCTTGGCCTGGAGTAAATCATCTTTTGGGAGCGGTGGGGAGCCCTCATGTCAGGTTATGGCTCAGAATGAATTTCCAAAGGCAGCTTCTGTAGCCTCAGGCACCTTAATGGCTTTCAGTTACATCACATAAAATAGTTCTGTTGAATGTATGTGTTTCAGTTTTTATTTTAATAGTTAAAATCCACTTTAAGCATAAAGTGAAGACTGAGGCCTCAGTGAGATAAATAATATAATGTGTCTAATCCTTAAATATTTATACATGCTATGAATAATTTTGCTAAGGACCAATACTTTCAGGGTATCATTTCACTCTCAGTTCATCCTGATTATAATGGACTCTAATCAACTGAAGGAAGCATGCAAATTAGCCTGAAGTGTTACTTCTGAGTTTTTTTTTCTTAAGTGGAAAGGTTATTTTGTATTGGTTTCTAAAAGATTTGATTAATAAGAGCTGGGTTTTTTTTTTCAGAAAGTGCCTCATCAAAAAGGATTTTCTTGAATTCTACTACATGTTACAATATGGAATAAACAGCTTTGACTTAGCATAATTTTCTGGTAGAATAGAGCACAAAAATTATAGAATTGAGTATAAGAAGTATAACTGAGACTGTTAAACTTGCATCAGTCTCCCACCAATTGTTTAAGTTTATCCATGTCAACCTTGGATATTAATCTGTAAATACTATGAAGTAAAAACACTTAGGAAAATCTCTGAAGAAATGACTCTAGCAAACAGAGAACAGGAGGTATGGTAGCAGAAGTGGAGTAACAGTGGTCCATGCTGAGCAAATACTTCCTAACTCCTCAGCATTCATCAGCAGTTCTGCATGCAGGTGCTGCTGTGAGAGTCAGATGCCACACTCTGTGGGTGACACATGCACACAGGGAATAGGATAAAAAAGTTGTCAAAACCCTTACATCAGGGCCCAGAATGTTAATTGTCTTCCTGCTTATACCTCCCCTCAGGATGCAATATCCAACTCCCGCATCTGCAGTGATACAAATTTCCTCATTCTCACGGCACTTCAGGTCTTGTCTCCTTTTTGTGCACCATTTTGTAGCCAAGTGCAGAAGTCACCTAGGCAATGGGTTTGAGGTGTGTGATGCACTTTGTGCATCACACACTTGAGCCTCATGTAGCCAGTGTCATCATTCTCATCAGCGGCAACAGAGAAGAAACAAGTGATATATGACTTTACCTGAAATGCTTCAAACCACGCAAAGATGTTATCCTTCCTCAGTTTCGTGCCCAGTAGAGGAAAGCTGTATTAAAGAAGCTTGGAACCTAACCTAATATCTTATTTAATCAACAGTATTTCTTGTTTATTCCAGCTTTCCCCAAATTCCTGGTATTACATTACTCCAGGCACCCCTCTAGATTACTTGGTTCATTTATTTCTGATGACTGCATTTCTCTGTTCATTAATTTTCACATGCCTTAAATGTCATATGGGTCTCTTTTGTTTCACCATCTCCTTGTTACCTAGCTGTTTCTCCCTCTACCTCCTCTCTGCTTACAAGGCTAAACCTTTCAGGCAGTCCTGTCTGAATCTCTGGCAAGAATTGCAGCCTTGCAGGCTGCGAGGTGCAGACGCGTCCTGAATCCAGATGGAATGTGTTGTGACTCAGCAGTTCAAGTGGGTACCAGCCCTCTCCCAGGCACATCAGCCCCAGCAGAAGTAGTTTAGGGCAAAAATGCCCCCAAGGCCCTTTGTGTGCGTAATTTGCACTAGCACAGATTCTGTGTGGGATGTGGGGGACTCTAAGCGCAATGAGCTATGTAATTTGCTCAAAAAAGCTTAGGAAAGCAGTTAACTACCTCAGAATATATTTGTGTTACTAAGTAACAGATGTTGCCCTTATATCATTTAAGTTTAAATACTTATTAACCTCTGCCTACACTAGATGAAATTCAATAAGTTATAAATTTACCTAAAGAAATTAAATGGTAGAAGCAGCAATTAGATGTTTAAAACACATGGGAAAATATTACCTCACACTGAGAAAGAAAGACCATGTCACAATCAGGGAGAGTGAGTCTTCATTAGACCTTTTTGATTTTATATATCTTCTCAGGAAATAAAAGATGGATTTATTTAGTAGAAGTTTTCAGAAGGTCAGGATCTAGTTTTTCTACAGTTTTGGTAAACTTCATATGTAAAATCTTTAAGCTGAGGCCTTTAAATTTTGCTAACAGCAGCAAGCCATTTTTTATATATATGTAAAACTCTATAGCTATATTTAGATCACACTTTTATATACTATTATAAATGAAACCAGCTGATTTTGTCACAGAAGTACATTAAAAGCATTGAATGTTACCCTAAATCTTCTGCAACTGATCCTGGCATGAAATCAATGTCAATTTGTCTATTAGTCACAGCCAACCAGTCCTGCATGAAAGGGATGGAGCTTAAGACAGAAGTAGCCCCACACCATTCCACCCAGGGCAGTTTTGGGAGCCATACTGGCTTCTGCCCAGTCTTGCATTGTGTTACAGAGACATGCAAGACCTCTCTGTTCTATCTCCTTGTACTCTGTACCACAGACTGAGCTTGAGTTGCCAGTACCCAGACACTGTCATTCAATGCCATCCTGTGATTGAAAGGACAATTGAATTAAATTTCTGTTGGCAGTGCCAAGCAATAGAAAATATTGCTGCCTTCAAAGCTTACTGGAAATTTCCCAAAATTTCCAATTAAAATAAATAAATAAATAAATAAATAAATAAATAAATAAATAAATAAATAGCAGCACTTAGGGAAAAAAAAAGAAGGCTGAACCCTTGGGTAAACATTAAAGGGAAAGGAACTGAATTTTCACTGCCCAGTGAGAAGCGTTACTGAAACTGACATATATTTGACAGGAGAGAGGATCCCTATGGAAATTGAAGTAGAACTGAAGCTGAATGCTCACCAAAGGAACAACTGAAAAATATGTAGACTAACAAAAGATTCCAGAGCGACAAACTGAGCACCTAGATATTAAAGCACAGGAAATGAAACAAGGCATTATAGGAATAATAGCATAGGCATAGATAATCCCTCCAGAAATTACATGGTGAGATAGTTGTCATGGTTCAGAGCATTGTTACTCCTGGGTGTGGTGATTTAGGAAGTTAGAAATTATTGTTGTAGGGTCATATCCCAAGTTAGAGATATGATAGACTTTGTGGAGATAAAAAGAGAGAGAATGCATGAGGTAAGCTCTGTTTAGTTTGAAACAACCTTGGAGTGCTTGAAGACGTTTTACTACTTTAGAGTTGAGTAACAGCTGCGCTTGGAAATAGAAATCAGCATTTCAACAATCTGGATCTTAATGGGAAATTTAAACTTCCCAGAAAAAAAATGGAGAGCAAACAAAAACATTAATGTTAAAGGCCTCTTACTGCTGAGTGTGTTAGCCACGAGATTGTCTCTTGGGCAATAAAAGATGTAAAAGGCAGATATTTCAGGCCTGTTACCAGTAAACAAGAGCGATACTGAGAGAGACACAGTTTTCTCTGTGTTTTTCTTAGCCTCCCCCTCGTTTACTGGTAACCAGTCTAAAATGATTTAGATTAAGTGGCTGAAAAGTGTAAAGCTGTGTCTCAAGATGTGTAAAGAAGTGTTTTGAGGCCAACAGGACTACCCAAGCAACTCAAAAAGCAGAGATCTAATAACAAGTGGACAGAAGTAATGAAGAAAAGAAATTTGGCATCTCTAAGTATAGGGAGAAAGCAAAATCACCTGTGAAGAAGCAGAGTTATTGAAAACAAGCAACAAAATGTTCTTCCATCATGGTAAAGAAAAAGAAACCCAAGAAAATAAGATGTGAAGTTGCTATGCAACAGTGACTAAAGATAATCTAGCTATGGTCATAATCTGAATAAATACTTTCACTTTTCCACAAAAATAATTTGTCCAAATCTGAGAAAATTGAGCTATTCTTTGGTTTATTGGATATGGAACTGAAATTCAACTATTTGAGGAGGGAGTAAAACTGAGGACTTACCTTAACCCTCTGCTAAGTTTGTCTTTAGCACCATGTCATGACTCCAACACACTGTTAGGACTAGACCCACTGTTAGTCTGAAAACCCATAAGGAGTCAGAAAATAATTTTCACAGGAGTCAGAAAGTAATTTTCAGACCACATGAAAACATATCTGAATATACCCAATGAATCAACAAACAGCTGGACATGACAGAAAAGGCCTCTTTGTGTTTGCCCAAAGCAGTTGTATGGATTGACAAAACGTAGAGAGTTCACTGTTTACACCATGCCTGGAAAACCTGCTCATTCAAGCTGATTGAGATATAGCTAATGCACCCAATGATTCAGAGGGGGAGTTTTTCATTCCAGAATGTTGCTGAAATTGGTAAATTAATTTGTGAGGGTTGTAGGAAATCTTCTTGATTAAACAAATACTATATTTAAGAATGGTGATGTGCTGGAGAAAATTAACAACTTACAAGTTTTGTTCCAAGGTGTACAGAGATAAGCAAACAATGGAATCAAATTAAATAAAGTGCAAGATACAAAAGGTAGATTGCACAGGAATTGCTTGCTAAATTTCATTGAGAAGACAAATAATCCTCTGGCAAAAGTGAATGCATTCCTGAATCTATCAGGTGAATCTAACACCTGAATTTCTGCAAGGCAGATGGTATAGTGGCACTGAAAAAAAAAAATTAGCTGTTGTAGGATTAGTGTTTTAGGATAACCCTGCTTCACCACAGAGGTTGGACCAGATTATCTACTGTGGTCCCTTACAACTTGACACACTCTGTAATTCTGTGAAATGAAATGAAATGAAATGAAATGAAATGAAATGAAATGAAATGAAATGAAGTGAAAATTAAACATTTTGAAAAATCACAAAAATAAGGTTAAGGCTTCATGATTACTAGTTTTGTTGAGAGAGAAAATATTGCAAATAGAGAAAGGGTCTTGGGGTCATGTTTATCATTTTCACAAAGGCACATGGCACAAAAAAATAAAATAGTGTGAATGAATAAAAATTAATTTTGATACATCAAAATTGAGATGTTTCCAAAACAAAGAAGAATAAGAAAATTGAAGAAGACAAAAACAGTTGTAGTAATTAAAAAATGAAAATGTAGTACTACAATGTTCAAAAATGTGCATCACTACACCAATTCATTTTTAGATGGTTTTGCTGAGGTGAGATCTTCCAGTATTTGCCATCTATGAAAAGACTTCCACTGTAAGCATGTAGTTAAATAGAAATATCACAAAGCAAACACATCCACATAGAAATTCGTCATTGTTTATGTTCTATGACTGTGCTCTGCTTGTCTTGAAATGAGCTGATAATATCTCCAACAGGAATCAGGTAATAAAGCTTATAGAACCACTGTCTAAGGTAGAGCTGAGACAAGATACTCAGACAGTAGATCAAATATTTTGGTCTGATCCATTATCTTTCTTACAGTCTCATCTGGAAGATTCCATAACATCCTCCATGTTTTTAAAATATACAGTATAACTGGAATGGGCATGAAAAAGCACTGTGGCATGATTAAAAAAATTAAAAGGCTACTCGAGGAAACTGTGAGAGAAAGCTTGTTCAGTGTGGCACAGTGAAGGAAGAAAGATGTCACGCTTCCTTTCAGTAACCACAATAGGTCAGAGTAAACACAATGTATGAGTAAAAGTCGAAGAGGAAGAAATGTACTTTAAGAAGAAAAATCCCCAGCAGTGAGTTCTTGGACAAAGGTGGCAAACAGACTCCTGGATGGCATTAGGAAGAGCACTGCCAGCAGGTTGAGAGAGGAGATCCTTTTCCTCTAATCAGAACTGATCACAAATAACTGGTCTGCTGTGTTTAGTGAAGGACTCATCTGTCTGAGAACTTTCTTACACATCTGTGGAACATTTAAGTAGTGGCAATGAAAACCAAGCTTCCAAAAACCATTTAGATTTCAGAGACAACCTGAGCAATTTAAGAAAGGGATTACGTTGCATTTACTTGTGTCATCAGGAAACTGTTTTAGTGATCCACAAAGACTTTCCCAATCCTACATTTCTCTCAGGTTTTTAGTGAGGCTGCTGAGCAGTGAGTGAGTCACAGACTTGCCATGAACACTTGTATTTATAAGTCTTCTAAATTCTTTTTTGCAACTCAGCAGGAGCAAGCCACAGTAAAAACATATTCAAGTACATTTCCAGCACAGTTTAAAGGGTTTTGATTTCATCAGAACTGGGGGATGGTCATAGATTTATGTTCATCTTAAGTGTTCCACAGCAAGCAGTTATGTGGACTTGTGTCTTCTTTCAAGAAATACCAGGACAAGAGCAGCTATTTAGACTGCTCAAGAGTTCCAATAATGACATTAAAATGTTTGAAGGGGAAAGAATCTTGTACAGCTAAGGACCCCAAGAAGAAGTGATCAGGCTTCTGTATGAGAATGGCATTGATACTGGATATAACTACCCTTCCCATGAAAAGATGTCTTGTTGTGTACCCAGAACCACTACACTCAAGTTCACTTTTAATATACTCATTTTATTCATAATACTCAAATTCATTTGAGTGAAATTCACCTTCATCATACTCAAATTCATTTGTCCATGTTTCCTGCATTGACACTTTGCCCAGCTATGACCATGTGGCCAGTCTCTGTAACCTCAGATATTCTTCTAGTATAGAATAAGAAAAGAGTGTGATATATTAGCATTTTTGAGGATTAAAACTGGATAAAATGAAACAGGAGAAAAATAAATGAAGGGAAAAACAAGTTATGGCTAAAGGATAAATTAGATGACCTCTAAATACATCAGCAAAACTACAAAAACAATTGATTGCTAGAATAAGTTTTGCAGGAGCTATTTAGTGACACTCTTCAATGTCATTAAGCTTTTTAGATATTTAAGTGCTTTGCTGAACTGAGGCATAATTGACTGATGTGAATGGATGAAAAAGATTTGAAAATATCTAAAAAGAACATATTTCCCTTTAAATTTTGAAAGAATGCAAGGAACTACTAATTCAGTCATCCAGAAACTTAGAAAGTAATGCTTAACCAGATAGGTATCTGTGTAATTGTTCAGGAATTAATCTTTGCATTTTTTTTTCTTCTATGAAGATTGTCTCTAATACAATTCCACATCAGCAAACAACCAAACAAAAAAAAATTAGATATAATGAAGGCATGAAACTAAGCATTGTATTGAATCCATTAAAGATAGTTATTTGACTAATTTTAGACATCCATCTATACAATATATAAGACTGCAAACATGAAGCAAATATAAGGTGTCAACCATTCAAACCAGGGCCTAGATATAGGAAAGCCAGAATGTTAAATTTATAATGTCTGGTATTTTTCAAGTGTATTCAGGGCCAAGAATTTCCCTCAAACTCATTCAGCTAAATCAAATCATAAAAATTGTTAAATTATCCATAAGGGAATTAAGAAAGAAGTCTAAATAAATGGATTTGTTTTACATTTAACAAATTATAATTAGAATTAATCCATTATCCCTTTCACTGAAAACTTTTGCAAAGATTAAAAATTAACGAACTTCCTTCTTGTCTTCTCTTTCACCCTGAAACTTTCTCTCATAATGTTCAAAAATCTAACTGCAAAGTTAACTCGAACTTTTTTATATTTATTTCAATTGCTGTATGAAAAAAATTCTGGTTTTCATAAATCTTGCCCTGTTTCTTGCTTTACTATCAAACACTTAATTTCTGTCTTCCCTTGTCCTCTCTTGTATACAATACTGTCTACACTGTCTTGACTATTTGGTATGCTGTATTTATATATTTTCATATAGATGGATTTCATTATCAGAATAGTCAGCATGGCAATATACTAAAACAGATTAATTGAGTACCCCAGGAACAAAATCTACCAGTTATGAATGTGTCTTTTATTCAAGGTTTTTAGTTTCAAAAGTCAAACTATAAAGCACTAGTCTATTCTTCATGCCCCTGTTCTATAATCTAAGTGGCATCTGTGTGTGATTTCTGTAGATGAGATTAGAGACTCAGGGTTATATTTGTCCCACTTTAGCTGTATATTGACTGTCTTATATAATATAGTTACCTGATGTCTCTCTGTTAGGTCTGTGTAGGTAGATAAATTGCCTCTCCACTAGTATTTCATCTAACTTTTAAGCCCTTGAAATGAAGTGAGACAATCTCATCTTAAATTATTAGAAACTTTTTGAAGATGTGTCTCTTACAAACACTTACCTAATGGTCACATTTTCAAGGGATTCAAATCTCTGGAGAAAGTATTCAACAGTTTTCAGAATCAAGGCTACTTGTTTCCTGTCAGTTTATTAGTGCAGTAACTCATTAGATCTTCACTAGATGCCTATCTGCAGAGAAGTCTCCCTTTTCTAGTCTCAGAAGTCTTTACAATCCAGTCTATATTTTAGAGAAAAGTTTTCAGATGTATTTCCTGGTATCTCGTGTACACAGACCTTTCCCTTTCTTGGAATCTTCAGTCCGCTTGCAGCTTGCTAAATGAGCAAAACTCTATGCAGCAAAGACATTGAATCACCAGGTCAAATCAACAGGAAGACAAAAAAAGACAGGTTATAATCCTTTTTTTTCTTTAAAAAGGGGGGGGCAGTGTTTCTAAATTATTTTCAACAGTAAGACAGAAATTTTTTTTTTTTTTCATTATAGCTGAAACTTCAGAAATAAATGCCATGGAACTTTTAAAAATGTCTCTTCTGATTTTCAGTAAATACTAAGTACTCATCCTCTGAGAGACATGCCATTATGTGATCTCAGGAGGATCATCATAGGCACACTATATTTTCCATCCATTTCTAAGTAAAAAAGTCTCATTTGAGTAGATCAGTATCAACAGGTTTCACCATCAGAGACACAGGGTGCTGTGGCAATTGCTGCCTTGCAGCAAAGATTTTCTTTGCAACAAAGCTGTCCATAGCTCATATCACATATATTCATTTGGTACCTCACAAACCACAAGAGCTGAGTGAACAGGAGCACACAGCCAGCCTCATAAACAGACAGGAGTGTGAGCAGCCAGGATACTCTCTGGCTGCAATCATTACAGCCAAACACAGCCTTAGTTTCTGTTTCCATCAAGAGGCTATAACAGTACCCTTCCAGCCCTTGACCAAACTGCTGGATACACCTACTAAAATCAGTTATTGCAGACAACCCATGAAGAAAAACCAAAATACTTTTAGTTTTGTTGAGTGGTTCAGGAGTTTTCACTTTGGACTAGAGAATAACATCTTCACTGATAAAGTCTGCCAGACCAGTCATTATCACAACTTCAGTTTGATATCCATCTCATGTTTCCATCTCATATTTCCATATAATATTTTTCAACTAGTAAGTACTAGGTAAATACTGAGGGTTGAATTTAATTCAGCTGAATTTGAGCCATCCAAAACTTCTCATTCTTGCTGTGCTGTTTTCCTGCTATTTGAAGACCTTGGAGGGAAATAAGTGTCTTTCCTGCCATCAAGTTGTGCTTCTATAGTTTACCTTTGATTGTCTATTTTTCATTCAATCTTCTATCAGGATGAACTGCATAAAACCTTTATGGAAATTCAGCCTTGTGATGC
Source organism: Notiomystis cincta (assembly GCA_013398075.1). Classification (NCBI taxonomy): domain Eukaryota; kingdom Metazoa; phylum Chordata; class Aves; order Passeriformes; family Notiomystidae; genus Notiomystis; species Notiomystis cincta. Next base: position 125,887 of record VZRX01017788.1, on the reverse strand, counting down.
AGGGTCTTTGGGATTTTTTTCTCATGAAGTTTAATTAATCTGCAGCTATTCCCTTCATCCCTTTCATTTATGACCGTGTTACAGAGCAGTATCTCCTCACAGGGTATAAGACCCTGCTCCAGAATTAATTTCTCCCTTAGCCATGAGTGATAGAAAATCTCTATAAAGAATCTCTCCTTTAAGCAAAGGTGTGTTCTGTATTTGCTATCACTTGACTTCTGAAGTGAGGAAAAGCAGTGGATGCACACAGGGATATCTGATTTATCTCACTGAAATATGCAAAAATAGGGATTTTCTCACCCTCCTCCCCATGAGTGATAAACCAGGGAGTATGTATCTTTGCAGGAAACAGAAGAAAACTCACTGGAAAGGAGGTACAGACATTTTCATTCTTAATGTTCTGGAAGAGCTTGTGGAAGAAACTGATTTAATTCCATTCAAAACTAATTGCACTCCTTCAGCGCAGGAAAGCTCACTACAGGTCAGAAGAGTACATTAAAGAGAGGATTGTCTGTGACTTACATTCTGATGGTTTAATAAGGAATTTCTCTACAGTCAGCTTAACTCATGCTCTCTTGAGTCGGGAACAAGCCATGTCTTTCCCAGAACAAAACTTCTTCATCAGAGCTGGATTTCAGTGCATGAAATGAATGTCAGAATTTGGGTCTGATGGCAATCCTCCTTACAAACCTTTCTGGAAAATTATATTTATATTTTTTAAAGTAGCTTTTCAAGATCTTTAGCTTTTTAAAAAACTTTCACTTGTTTTTGGTTGCCACCCAGGTAAAATCAACACATCTTTAAAACCTCTTTTCATTATATAGTGATGCCATCTTAGGCTTTTTTGTAGTGCCTTGTGGGTTACTCACGAGTTCCTTTAATATTGAAAATCCATGAGCTAGTTGTTAACAGAAACAATAATATGTTACTAAAGATCACTGAAACAGAGTGAAACATATTTCACATTTTCCTCCTCAGTTTTGTCCTTCCATAAGTCTTTTACTGGAGGGAAGGGAAGGCAAGGCAAGGCAAGGCAAGGCAAGGCAAGGCAAAGGAACCCTTTGAAACACCATAAACTACTGCCCTACAGTAGCAACTGTATTTGTTTTTGAATAAAAACTATAGTTCCTTTTCTTCTGGTTTTGTGCTTGACATAATTGCAAGTTTTATTCCAGATCATCATATTAAAACAATTAGTGCGAGAATGAGTATCCATATGACACTTATCATTTGGTACTTCATTAAAAATCCATGCAAAAGTATAGATGCAAGAGAATTGACCATAGGCTGGAATAAAAAGAGCTGTAGGCCAGCAGAAAACAGGTTGGATACAAAGACTACTTTATGGCTTTTTCTTGTTGCCATACTAGTACTGCCAGTGACAATAACAATAACAACCATTTCCATTTGTATAATCACTCTTATTCCAAAACACATGGAAAATCCTAAGCCAAATTATACTTTTGGTTATATGGCTTAATAAAGGCACAGATGCTTCCATTCCAGAGCCACACTGGTGCCACAAAGAACAATTTTATCTTTATTTTTCACAAAGAATGAGGAAGGTTAACATGAAGCCCTCTTTTGATTGAGAGGCAAAAGTAACGTGAACATGGAAAACACGTTTTTTTCCCAGGGCTAAAAGGAATAATTTGAAAAATCTTAGAAACAGTACCTCAAAAATGTGTTTTATGTATGAAAAGTTTATAGCAGAAGGCTAACATTTGTTTCTTTTAACAGCTCCTTCCTTGATGACTTGCATCACAAAAGTAGCAATGCAGACTGAAAGTTACAGGCATACCAAGAGCACTGACAAGTAAAACACAGCAATATGCTAACAGCATAAGCATTATTTAAGCCAAGTACCTGCTAAAAGTTTACTGAATAGGCATAATATCAGAACATCCCATCCTATTCAAGCACCAAACACTTCAATTCTTCACTGACTGATCTTTTGTAAAGTACAATGTCATTTTGCCTCCTCCACCATTGGCCAAATTTCCATGTCTGGTCTCTCAGTCTGGATTTTGTCAGACCATGCAGTAAATATTGCAATGGCTTTTTGGGGACATAGAAAAAAAAGTAACTTTTCTTTCAAATTGCATCACATTTTATATTTTTTTGCCCTGCATTCATTTTCCTGTCAGTGAATAAATCTGAACAAAAGGTAATGTTTCTTCTTATAAGAAATTTTCTGTTTTCAGCTTGTCTTTATAATTTCACACTATGATAATCCTCAAGCCAAACACATTTTCCTGTGACAGCAAAATGTGTGTCCAGCTGAGCAATTCCAGAACTGGATTCTCTGCTGTGTGAAACCTCCAATTCTGGAAGATCAATGTTCTCAAATGCTGATTGAAAGCACACATTTTCTACTCCACATATTTTTGCAGCTGGAAGAGTTGGGTCCTCTATATCTTAGGACAACACTTTAAACACTGCTCTATAATATATACTCACAGAATATAGCTTTATGCATCATAGCACCATGAAAATATTGAGCAAATAATTTTTTATTTTTACTGGATTATTTAAACCTTTCTAAAATTAAGACAAAAACCAGAACATGAAAGTTTCAACCTTCAGTTCACCTGAACACATGATTCTTCATATTATCACACCAATTTGATTCTGCATAACTAGAAATCAACAGATACATGAAAATCATGTTTCAGATAAGAAAATACAGCAGAATATTGTAGCTATAACAATAAATAGGGTAAGAATTAGGAAAAGGAGAAACCATCAGAAACCCCAATGATAAGACACAAGAAAACCCTACAGAGTTAATTACCTCCCTTTCAAATTAATAGTTTTTAGTAAGGCTGGCAATGTCATACAGTGCCATGACGTGTCTGCACATTTCAGTTTTTCTCTAACTGGCTTGTGAGAACATGGTTTTATTGACTTGCTTTCTGTCATTTAACAGTGGTCATGTAGTTGTTATTGATCGGCACCTGAAGCAAAACAACATCTTCATTTTCTCTCAGAAAGTAGATATCTGTGGCCTGGATTTATCTTTCCTAAATGGAGCATTAAATGGTGTACCTAAGTTGGAACTCTTATTATTTATACATCCTATATAAAAAAAATTATTCTTGATGATGAAAATAATAATTACGTATGCACAATAAGAATCCTTGCATGGAGCTCAGAGATGACCCAGGAACAAGGGCTGTGTGTCCTGAACATGACTGGTTTGCACTCCAGGCTTCAAAGCCAGGAAAGTCTCTAGTGTTGCTTTATTTGCAGTTACACATATAGAGGTAACATGTAATGATGCCAAGGTCTTAGAGAGCCTTTCAACCCTCCAGCTTCTCTGCTGTGTTATTGGAGAAGCTATCCATGCTATTGTGGAAAAATCCCTAGTTGGCCACAGCTGAGAAAAGTCTCATTGCAAACTCCCAGCACACTGAAAAGGGAGGTGAAAAAAGAGTATCTGCTACAGAGGTGAATAAAACATAATATGGAATAAACCAGTGTGATGCCAAAAGTCTCTTGTATTTGTTTCTTTTCCTGCATTTCTGTGATCTACAGCCAAAGCCCACCACCTGCTCACATAGAGCTGCCTTCATATGTATCTGGACTAGCATTCAAAATTATCTTGGGGCTTGTAAATGCAAACTCAACAATAAGACTTTCAGACTGTGCTACAGGATTGAACTGAAAGTCAGGCAATAAAGCTGAACTCAGGTTAAGGTTCAAGTAAATCAGTGAAATTTGCCAATTACTCCACTTTTAAATGAAAACTAGAACCAGCAATCTTTTTTTATTTTTTTAAAGCAGAACAAAAATCAAATGTTTTATAACCTTGCTTAACATCAATGCTATAAAGTTGAATTTATAAAGCATGTATGATAGCTATGTTGGGATGTATACCAGTAATTGTTCAGTAACTAGAATGTCTCTCTAGGTTTTATATCTGTTGCATAGAAAGAGATACTACCTTCAGGTGAGTTATGAAATTGTTAAGGATTTCCAGTGCCAGCTCCAGAAAATCCAGAGGTAGTCAGAATGAGCAGACCTACAGGACACAGTCTGCATTAATTCTTGCAATAGTCTGTGAAACCACAGTGCAGGAATACTTTAACAGAGGACGAGCATTTTGTCCTATTTCACAACTTTCACTGCCACTTCGAGCACCAAGGAGCTACCAATTATTTTAATTATCTTCTCTCTGCTAACAATAGTGCTTGACTTCTTAGTTTTTGAAGATCTTTTTCTGGAAGGCAGGTAATTTGTAAATGTAGAAAGCAATCCAGGACAGATTCTGATGCTTTTACTCACACCAAGTAGTAGTTCTGCTAATTATCACAGAGAAAGGCTATTAGCAGCAGCAGGAAACATTTCAGGACTCCTCTCTGAATTACCAAGGCAGATGGTAAAACCTCCTTGAATGTAGAGAAGAGTGTACAAAAATTTAGTGTTTAAAAAAATATCTTTAAATGAAGGACATATTTTAAGTTTGTCACCCACTTGAAAAAGACTTTGGGGCAAGATATTTCTGCTAGAAGCAAAAATGAGGTTTATAAGAACTGCTCAGTGTGAGGAAATAAAAGTAATCAGCAGGCTTCAATCTTTGTTGCTGCTGACATAGTGACACTTAACTAGTATGTCTAGGTAAATAAGAAATCAAAGATTGGATTCCTCTTTAATTCCTTTGTTTATTTGGTGCATATATTAGAAAAACAAGCTTCTGGAGTGCACTGCCTGCTGTGTGAATGCTGTGGGTCTTGGGAGGACTAGATTCTTTGTTCTGAGGTTTCCCTATGGAACTTGAATGAAGATCTTCTCGTTGTTATCCCTACTAGACTCTGTGTTTTTCTATACTCACATACACATGAAATAATATCATGAACAATAAAAGCTAAATCTACAGGCTTTGGCCTCTGTATCTTTATGTAAAAACCAAAGCATTGCAGTCCATGTGTGGCAAAATCATCTTCAAGCAGTTTCAGCCTTGGGGAATGATAGCAAATATCTTCCAAATTATTGTCATCTGCTACACATCTTTAAACCAAGAACATCTGTCTGAGGTGACCATGATGATTATGTTCCTTTCCATCAAGGAAACAACAAGGAAGTCCAAGCCAAATTCTCTTTGGGAGAAGAAGAAATGCAGAATGACAATAATAGGCAAGAAGTTGAAAGGCATTAATAGAGAATGCTGAAACCTGGAAGAAATTCAGGATGAAGAGAAGATAGAGACAGAAGTCTGTTATTTTTTTTTGCTAAAGTATGCATGATAAAATGAGCGTATCACATGCACATAGGGATGCTGGAGAGATAAAATAATCGCATTATAGAGAGGCAAGAAAAATGATAAATGGCCATATGTTTCTAACACAGAAGAATCCAATATACTCCATGTATACATACAGTGATCCATGCATAATTTAGTTGGAATGATGTTGATGACTTATGAGCCCCATAGAAAAACTGTAGGCTTGCATTACTACAGAAGTTTCATGGGACAGCAGCAACCTTTAGAACAGCCATGTTTCAGACTGAGGTCAGTAAATCATGTTTAGAGATACCAGGAGATGTAGCAGACATCACATTCATCTGAGCTTTCTAAGTGAAGCACAGCTGGGTGAGAGGTACCCCTTATAAATTCAATTTCTTGGCATTTCTTCCTAAGGTGAACGAGCAGCACATCATTATTGCCACTGTGCTTTTCCCTGTGGCCCATACTGACTCCATCCATCACTGTGCTCTTACCTGGGGGTCTTGCCTCAGACACAGAGCCACCATCTGTACAGCCAGTGGGAAACAGCTGAGACATGCAAGAAACATCTTGACTAATGAATAAAAGAGGTTAGGGACCATTCCTTGGCTTTGAGACTTACTAGACTGGCACCATTCATGCAAACATATATCAATTATTGCTCTCCCCAAAGAGGGGTGCAACAGAAACATTGCTTTCCAGAATGGGCTGTTACAGGCCATACCTGTGGATTGACTGTCCCTAGCAGTGCTGGTTGGCATGGTCTGAACATATACCAGCCCATGTTCATATTAACATTTAAGCAGTAAAATTGAGTGATCTTACCTTTCTTACACAGCAGTATAGAAACAGTTATTGAGGATAACTTAACCCTTTGTTTTTCAAGGTGCCTATGTTTCACATCTTGAGTTACAGCTCTGCAGTTCTGATGTGTTTCCTAGATATTTTAGATTTCTTGCACATGTCTCTAAAGAGTTGGAATTCATGTAATTGTAGGGAATCCTAGTAAGATACAAAATACAAGGAAAGGAAAGCACAGATAAAAAAAATGTGTTAATACCTCATGAACAAGCCTGAAGAACCATTCTTTAATAAACCTCTAATTTTTAAGTCAGCCTCAAGCCCAGTGGTATTCAAAAAGAGTTTGAACAACAGTCTTAAATATATGGTTTAACTTTTAGGTTGTTTAATGTAGAGTCAGGGTTTTGACTCAATGGTCCTTGTGGGTCCCTTCCAACTCAGAATATTCTATAACTCTGATTTTAGTATATATGATTTACATTCAGGGTATTGTAGTCTATTCATATAAAATAGTCTCATTTTCATTTGCATAAAGCTAAATTGTAATGTTACCTATAATTGGACTTGAATCAATGTTTTAAAGTCAAAATAATTGATAAATATTTTTAAAAGAAAATATGTTGAATTGACCCATCACCTTTTATTACTTCAGTGGCTAATAATAACCATTCTTTCTCCAACCCAAAGAAAAATTATTGTGATTTTCATCTGCCTTGAACAGTTGTGGCTCAGGTGTATTTTTCTTTTCAAATCTAAATTTTTTTTTCCCATTTTCAAAGAAAACTAGCAAACTTTCACATTTAGTCAGCACTGCAAGAGAGTTGAGGAAATATTAGAGGTGATTACTCTGCTTTTCTGAAGGCTTTATTGGGATGTCATTGAACAGTAACAAACAAAGCACAGTTTCCCTGGGCAACCGCATAGCAAATTTTAATGCACAAACCCTATACTTGCAACCAAAACCTTCCAGGAATGCAGTCCAGAGATACAAACAAAGGAACAAATTCAAAATGACATTGGAGGAAAAATAGAAACAGAAATGTCTTCCTGATCTGTAGAACTTGGTGAGAAAGATTTATCCCTGTGGTTTGGCATTTTTCATCGTGTATCTGTTGTTGGGCAGGAACCTGGAGTAGCTTTTTCATTGTTCCTTTGGAGGTTTTGTACACATGATGTAGCATGCCTTTAGTTGATCTGGTTCTGCTTGTTTTATGCTGATAATGTGTAAAAAATTCAAACTGGCCCTCTGCCAGCATGTCAGTCTCCTGCTCAGATCCCACTCACTGTGCAGCTCCTGCTGGTACATCTCCCTTTGCTGCCCCTCTAAATATGTTGTTCCACGTCCGTACGCTGCTGCACACTCCTTTATTCCCATCAGTCCCATCCCATTGTCTGACACAGCCAAAGTCTCTTTCCATGTCTCCTATGTTCTTCTTTTATTATTCCTCTTTTTGGTTATGTTTTTTCTTCCTCATTATACTTGCCATCTCTCTTCCCAAACAACTTGTAGAAAGGCATGTGGTTAATTCATATCTGTCCTTAGATAAGGAGAAATTGAGAGGTGGTGATCTGTTCTCCAAGCTCATTCCCTCAGAAGCACAGTGCTGGACATGGATCTGGTCAACAAAACCTCACATGGAGGCTACTCATTACATCCTGACTTTCACACTCCCTGCTGGTTTTTTCTGTGGTCCTTGGCAATAAATAATAAATAATCATCTCAACAAGCTGGATATGCTAAAGAAGTAAACCCATACAAAATTTATAACACTGAACAAGGCAAAGTGCGAGATTCTGCACCTAGGCTGAGGCAATCCCAGGTATTGATGCAGGCTAAGGGATGAACAGATCGAGAGCAGCTCTGCCAAGAAGGACATGGGGATACCGGTGGATTAAAAACTGGACGTGACTCAGCAATGTGCGCTCACAGCCCAGAAAGCCAACTATGTCCTGGCCTGCATCAAAAGCAGAGGGGACAGCACAGAAGGGGACAGCACAGAAAGGGACAGGATTCCGTTTCTGTTCCTCTCCTCTGTCCTCATAAGACCTCAATTTGAGTGCTGCATCCAGCTCTGGGGTCCTCAGCACAAGAATGATACGGACCTGTCAGAGAGAGTTCAGAGGAGAACCACAAAATTTGTCAGAGGCTGGAATATCTCTCCTATAAAAAAATGGCTCTGGAGAGATCTTATTGCAGCCTTTCAGAATTGAAAGGGATCAGAACTTAAGAAAGATGTAAATAAATTCTTTTACTAAAACATGCAGTGACTGTGCTGATGCATGGTTTTCTAGATTTAGACACCAGAGTTATTTTAAGATGTCCTTGTGCTTCTGTGACACATCTGGGGCTTGTGCAGGAGTCCTTTAAGAATTAAGAAGATAGAAACAAAATGAATGGAAGACACTAATTGATCACATAGAAAATAGAGTATTATGCAGCAGATTCATTAATATAACCTAACTAAGTAATTCTTTGGTATATCTACCAACCTTTATAAATATCTTACTTTATATGTGTAAACCTGTAGATTGTTTGCAGAATAAAACAAAAGAACCTCATATATTTCTGAAACATAGTAACAGCTTTGCTTTCTCTTGGATTGAAAAAGAAAAACAAAATCAGCCATTTTCACCGTTATTCTGTCTCTACTTCTTTCAGAAGATGATAGCCAAAGAAATTAATTCAGTTTTGGAACCCTGGAAGAACAGAATACGGTTGTAGTTTATATAAGCAATTATCTAAATGAGCAGTTTCTTAACTTTAGAATAAGAATACGATGACATCAAATATGAACCTTCTATTTGAAAAATGAGAGTTCAGTACAAGTTCCTTTGCCCTTCATTTATTTGGAACAAGAGCATCTGAAACTGAGTGACATTTTAGAAGAAAAAAATAAATAAGAAACTGTTTTTGAAATATTTTTGAGTACCATAATCTGTAGACCTTTAGAAAACAGATGAAAATCACTGCTGTACAGCAATTCATAGTTGTTAAAATGATTTTTGGATAAGTTAAAGTGAAGTGTTAAATCACATGCTGTTTGACACATCACTAAAAAAATTTGCACTATGGATTGTTTGCCACAGAAAAAGGTAATAGTGGCTTCTTGTTTTTTTCCTCTGTGTACTTGGGGCAGCAAGAACTGGATATGTTTCCAGAAATCAGTAGGCAAAGAAGTTTCTCTCTACAGCAGCATTTCTTTGAGGGAAAGCATCCAAACTCTGCTTACATCTACACACATGGGTGATTTGTGCATAGATTCTCTTATTTCCAGCTGTTAGGGTGCAGGGTGCATGGTAATAGTAGGATACATTAAATCTTGCAGTTGCACAAAAGCTTTACTCACGTGAGCACTGCAACACCAATAATGAAGCACTGCACCCATCTCTGTTGCCCTCATTCCTGCACCAGTGGTGATGGCCTTGGACCAGTCTCACCAAGAAATGCTTGTGAACAAAGGAGTAAGGAAGAGATTGTCACACTGCCTCCACTATCCTTCTTCCATTCACCATTGTCACGCACCCTCTCCCAGGAACTGAGGCAAAGGGAGAGAGGAAAATGGGGAGTGGGAGAAGCTTGCATCTGGCAAAGTCATGAGCTTGTCATGAGTGCATGGTGAGGGCTTTAAGACTGGCTATTTCTTATATGATCTACATGATTGACTGTCCTCATAACTAATGTAACACTTTTGACCAAGGTATTTTCATCTTCTTGAAACATTATTACTGTGATTGACAGAACTTCCAAAATGGAGGTCTTAAAGTTCTGTAAGTGGATGTCATGGACAGACTCGTCTGCCTTAGAAATGAGATGATTTCCACTAGTCCCCTTGGGCCAGATATAGGGTGTCATTTTGTATTTTAGTGTAATTATTCTCTGCAGGTTTTTTAAGATTGCTATGGTTAATGTTTTTCCCTCTTTTCAAATTACAAGTAAGGAAGTCATTAATCAGACACTGACATCTACTTTGTAGATATTTACATGCCATGTTAATCCTAAATCACCTCTTCTTTGATGAACCTATAAGTGATGTCATTGGGATCACTGCTCACATGAACGAGACCTAACAGAGTCTAACAGAATTAGACACTAAAACCAATATTCTCCAAAGGTACAAATCAGCACCATTTCAATGGCACTGATGGGACAATATCACAGCTCCAAACTGCAGAAACAATAATTTGGGTAATGCAGCATGTATTAAACCAATCATGGGAAAGATTAATAAAAAAATGTTTATCTCTCCCTTGTATCTACTAAAGTAGATTTCACATTAAGTCACTAATTTTACAGCATACATATTTGCCTACTAGAGAGAATTAGAGCAGAAATGCATATTATATAATGCAAGCTCACAAATATCTGTCACATAATACCTTTGATTCAATCTGTCAATCAGTGTTTTGCAATTCATGGGTGGCTTGTGACTTCAGCTACAAGTAAGTCATCTGTACCCCAGTTTTGAGTGCAAGCGTGTATGTGTTTATTGTAGATAACCAGGGCATCTTCACAGAAATGGAATATGGGACACAGGATTTACTGATTCCAGCTAAAGCAGCAGTTGGAAGTTGGGAAGGATACCCTTGGGCATCTCAAATAGAACTATATGCTTATAATTAGGCAAATTAAACTTTGCCTCTGGATGTTTATTTAGAAAAATATGGAAGTTAAAGAGTTTAGGAGCACTGCTTTACTCCTTATCCCTCCTAAACTTTTGGTATAATCCTCTACCCTTTCCAGTCACTAAGGAATGACTTAGATGAAAGTGGTCTACTTCTGCTTCAGATGTCTCTTTTTTTGCTGCCTGACCCTTAGCAGCCTTTCTTCACTGGCAAACTTTCCTCCACGGCTGTATTGTATCCTCCAGTCCTATGCAGATGTAGAGCATTTGAAATAGCTCTAGACATTTACAGAAAGTGTCCCCACTATTACACTTTTTCTGGAAGTAAATCCTGCAAGCCTTAGACAAAGCACTAAAATCCTCAAGCTGTGCATAACACTTATTTGAGATAGAATAATTGTACTGTGAAAGGTGTTGAGATTGCACAGATCTTTCAGTTTGCTTTCTAAGACATAAAGGAGAAACACAGTTTCCTTCAAGTGAGTAGCACTGCACTAAGACCCCAGGCAAGTATGACTGCATCATAACTCTTCTGACTACCAGGGAAGAGGTGTGGAGGATAACCAGTTTCTGTGGCATGACCTATTTGTGTTAACAAAGCATTAAATATCAGTTGTACTATAAAATAAACTGGATTTAGTTTGCCTTTCCTGTGCAATGACTATGTGCAAGTTTTCCATGTGAAACAATCCCAGGAGTAGAGACCTTTAGGCAGACTGCAATGCAGATACCAGAGCTTTCAGATTTGATCAGCAAAAAAGAAGCTTGAGTTTCTAGTTTAAGCCAAGAATAAGACTTGAACCACAGCATCCCATAGTTGGAGAGGATACCCTCAACACTGGTTACTTTAAGACAAAAGAAATTTCTGTCTCTGACATGAGCACTGACATGACCAACACTTCATATTGAAAATGAGACAGAAAAATACTTCCTGAAACACCTGATTCCATTCAAAAAACAACATAATTTTCTCTGGAAAAAGACCAAGCACTTTATCCTTTTGTATCAAATGAGATGATTAACCTGGAAATCAACCTTGTTTCCTGTAGTGGTTTCTGCTCCCTCTGGGAGCAATGATAGATATAACCAGCAATGAGAGTCTAACAGGGGTAAAAAAGAGGCTTCCGAAATCTTAAAAATTCAGACCAGTCAGATTGTCACTGGGAAGTCTTACCTGCAAATTGTGTTTACCTCTTTCAGAGAAGTCTGTCACAGATAAGCTAACACTTCATTTGAATGTTTGCTTTTCTTACGGTTCTTTCATGGTGAAATCAATGCACAGACACTGTGCATAACATATTCTAGTTATATAACATCTGTTTACTGACCAACACACAAACAGTCATAAAATTACCTTATCTTTATTCTTATGAGTTTACATATCCCCTACTGCCATGAAAAAGCTTTTCTATCAGCAGTCTTAAATTTTCAAAGATCTGTTACTGAAAACAGCTGTTATTGAAAGCAGTTGTTATTTGGAAAGTAGTGCATAGCTGGAAGAAGATATGAAGTCAGAAGAGAAAAAAATGTGTAAATTTTAGACCTATGTTTCATTTAGAAATCTCCTTTAGCTTTATACCTATGACCAGTTACCCCAAGATAATTATTTTACAGTCATATATTCACATCTTACATAACTGTTGTTGGTTTTCTCTTTGCTTTGGAAGCAGCTTGTCAGAACAATATTGGCAAATTAACAGGAATGGCAATAGCACACCTAACTACATTCGTAGATCTCAGATGTAAGACCAAAGGAAAAGCACAAATAAAATAATTTACTCTACACTGGCAGCCTGATTTTACAAGAAAAATAGCACAGACTAGACACAAAGTGATGTCAAAAGCACAAACTAATGCAAATACACAAATTCCTGAGAAATAATGGTTTGCAGTTCTGATAAGCACAAGTGTTTTCATAATAGCAGCCAGTAAAACTATTTGAGAGAGAAATATAATTTAAAATTGATAGTCTACTTTGAACATTACAGCTCAAAGCATAAAATCTGTGTATATCTGTGCCTGCTCTGTTTTGATATGACATCCAGCTGGGCTAAGCTTTCTCTGAGTGAGCTGTCCTTATAATCCACTCAAATCAGTACAGTCATAAAACAAATGAGGATTATCAGCATCTACTGCAAAACTGTGCAGCCTCTGTGGTTTCTAGATTATCTTTTCATTTGAAATACAAATTCTGTCGGTTAAGCAGTAACTGCAGGAACTCCAGTATTTGAAATTTAAGGATTTACAGTGCTATGATGTTGTGATGATCTAGCACCAAGCAGCTTCTGTGTGGCTTCTAAAAGAGCGTATGGGGATGGAGAGAAAAAGAGATGTTACCAAAGGGTCCACAGCATGAACAAGAGTCTCACACATCCCAACAAATGCATGAAGGCTATTTCCAGCACTTTTGCTCCCACCACTAAAGTGTAAATAGGCCTGGTAGGCAGGACATTTCCCTCCTGAATGAAAACCCTGCTCATATTACACTAGCTGGAATTATGGAAGCACGGGTGGCAATGCCAGCTGCAAGCTCTTTGACTTTCTTGGCACTGCAGCGGTCTCTCCCTGCTTAGTGGAGGGATGAGGAGTATCAGTAGCTCACAGGCACCCTGTGCTCTGTGCTGTACCCCTAAGGAGGATGTGTTCCCCGGATCTGCAGAGGCAGTGCAGAGCTCTGATCCGGCTCCTCTCGCGCTCCCGATGGCACAGCTACATCGGTTCTGACCCCATGAACGCTTCTTAGCTCGGGGGGTCTAAGTCGTAACTCCTGGAGGCTACTGTAATAGGGAGTGAATTTGTACTTGGGTAACTAAAAAATATGCTTTTTCTGAGAAATGGGGATTTAAAATAGAGGTGTTTGATTCCAGCCATTACTGCAAAGAGGCAGTTGCCCTCAGCTGCCTTGGCAACACTTTGTGTACTCAAAGAACTTGAGACAATAGGCATCTTTATTTCCAGTGGTAGTTTCATAAGAGAAGCTCCAGATAAACTGTGATCCTTGCTTATTTAATGGAAATTTGTTCTGTTTTAAACTCATTCTCTCTCTGTGTATTTTTTGTACACGTTATATCCATTTACCTGAAAACACACATGAAAAGAAAAGAGCTTTATATGATTAAAATCCAATAGAAATTTTAAGACCTCTTCCCTGATTGGCTGGTAATTTACTTTTTCAGGTGATCAATAACTGTAAGAAATATAATTTTAACTCACAAGATAGTCTGTGTGTAGCAGAACACTTGTTTTTACTAGAAAATTAAACTCGGAAAAAAATTTTTAAAAAAGAGTTTTAAAATATACCTGCCCAAATATAAATATGCTTTTAATTTCCTTAAAAATATGTGTGTGTGTTGGCTTCATCTGTCAAATTAAACAGATTTGACAGACCTGCTGGATATTTAATTTTTCTTGTTTTTTCCTGACTGATCGGGCATGTACTAAAATGAGCATGATATTCCTGGCAGCTCAGTTTTAATCTGAGCAGTTCAGTAGATGCTGTCTCTCAGACATTCAGCTTTTTACCCATTTATGCCAGTAATACATTTTCATTAAAGGAGTCGGGAATATAATTGTGGTTAGGTAAGCAATAACAGGATTCCACCAGTCTGCAGATATTGTTCTTTCCCTCTTTTCCATTACAGAAGGGTAACTGAGCATACTTACAGACATTTACACTTCCATCACATTACAGGTATTTCATTTCCATTTTCTTCAGACTGTTTCTATTTTTGGAAATGCCCATTGACCAGCCACTCTCTTTAACCAGTAGGTTCTGCCTGTGATAACTAGGTATCAATTGTTGGCAAGATATACAGTACAACCCCAATGTGTTTTTCTCAAAAGGAATGAGAAAGTAATGAGGTGTGTCAATACAAAAGTGAATTGTATTTCACTGTCCCAAAGCTTTGTGTGTGTCAGGCCCTGATCTTCCTTTTGCCCATTCATTTGCCAGCCTGTTCTTTGGTTCAATTTACTGATAACAGAACAATGGAACAATGGGAAGCAATGGATTTCACTCACTTTTAGGAGATTTTGTGAACTGCTCACAGCAAGAGGGGACATCATTCTGATAAAAATGAAATAGTACACTTCTGATTTCATACCACTTGATTGACATGTAATAACCTCTGCTTTCTATTATCATGAGAAGATAAGAAATTAGTGTTAGAGAAATAGGTGTCCTGTGATAAAGAGAACTTGTTTTTATACAGAATAAGCAACAGCTGATTCTATTCTTAAAGGTCTTTTATTGTCTTTTGTTTCAACTGATTAGAAATACTTCTACAGCTTTTGATAGTATTAATAGGACCTGTCATCATGGTCCACAGGTCTCCCATTTAGCATACACAGTCATAGTAAGTCTTCAGTTATGATTTGACTTATAAATAAGCACATTTTTTCTCCTCTGTGATATCAGCATGTTTTCCATAGTTGTTATACGTTAATTCAATCTGAGATTAAGATCTGATTTGGGGAAAAACCAAATAATGCATACAGGAAGGTGGTGCCCATCTGAAGGCACTAGCAGATTCAGCAGCTTTGGCCAGGTAGCCCATCCATGCAGAGGTGGAAATGCCTCTGTGTCCAAGCAGACTGGGCTTCATTTATCTGTGTCTGCTTCGTTTTAGACCAGCATTTTGGTATAAAATCCAGGATGGAAAGGTGTATGCTAAAAGCATATTTCCCCCAGATAAACTTGCTGAGAACTAGAACCTCCCAAAACAAGTCTGACAACCACACCGAGGTGAAGGCCATCTGTACACAACCAAGGGCTGAGAGGTAGCACTAGTCACAGGGAAAAGCAGCTCTGAAGTTAGTGACAGGCTGTGTTAGACTGGGCAGAAAAGGGGTGCAGGGACTGTACTATAAGGACAAACAGAATGAGCATGAAGAAGTAAACTTTCTTCAGAAAGCACTTGAGGAAAGATCCATTTTAATTATCTAATACTGCTTCTTGGACAAAGGACTGCAGAACTCCACAGAGTAAAGGACTCCCTGCCACTCAGGGTTGTAGTCACTGGAACAGGTTTAAAGTAACAGCTGCAAAATTGAGCTAAACCCCTCCCAGAGCACTTAAAAGTGCAGGGAAGATGATTTTCAGATTGCACGTGTCTCACAGATCTACACTGCAGGGGTTACAGGTGATCCAACCTTCAAGGATGATCCCAGGAAATCCATTATTTTTTTGGTTAGTTTACTGCATTCTCTCCCCCACTATTTTGAAAAAATCTCAGTTGCTGTTATTCTGTTTAATAACAACTTAACATCTGGTATCATTATTTTATATTTGGTTAATGAGTGAAAACCAAAATTGATTCTCTTATGCCTCTGGATATAAGAGAAGTTCCTGTAGAGTTAAACATCATACAGAACTGTGCACTGCAAAGTCTCCTTAACCTCCACATGTTGTACAGAAAAGTTATTTTTATTCCTTCTAATTTAGCATCTGTTTCTGCAGTACAGCAGTCCCATGCAGAGCTTCATTTAAGTCTGGAGGTCTGTGTCTGTATTAAGGTCTCTGATAACAGATTGCAGTGAAAAATTGAGAAATGATTATACACCATATTAGTTTATGCAATACAGAAAAATAGAAAAGATTTGAAGAATGTCTCTGTTGGAAATGAAAGATCAAAAATGCGCCACTGAGTTTAATTTATTTTTTTTTAACTGGGTAGCAGACATTTGGCACATGAAACAACCTTATAACAAAGCTTCTATGAAACATTTTAGACCTCTGAAGCTAAAAAACATGTTCTTTTTAATGTTGTTAAGAAGAAGTGAAATTCAAAGGGTAACGAGTTGTAATTGCATTTTGAAAAGAAGGCTGCCTAAAGTGAAGGTTATTTTTGTCCATTTACACAGTGTACTGCATTTCCTAGCTAAATTATAGAAAACTATATGCCATGGTTTTCTTTCTGCCTTAAACTAGCTTTATATGAATCTTATAGTTTGTCTCTAAAATTTTGTTGCATTGTACCAATTGTATTATATTTAGAAAAATATTCAACCCAAACACTCCAGATTCCTGATAACTGGACTAATGCAGGGA
Source organism: Notiomystis cincta (assembly GCA_013398075.1). Classification (NCBI taxonomy): domain Eukaryota; kingdom Metazoa; phylum Chordata; class Aves; order Passeriformes; family Notiomystidae; genus Notiomystis; species Notiomystis cincta. Next base: position 109,188 of record VZRX01017788.1, on the reverse strand, counting down.
CTAATGATGAGCATGTTATTCTCTTTGGTGCAAAGCTCTTCAGGGGACCATCCTTCTGTATTTACTTTGTCTCTACTACCCACAACACCAAATCAAGTTTATGTTCTTGGAGGTTCATCTTGGGGAAGCAGAGGTGAATTTATAATAACCAGCACCATGGAACAAAGAAGCAATGGTATGAGTGTTCTGCTACTTCATAATAAAAAGTAAAATGGGAAGAAAGCCAAGTTCTCCTTATTTAATTCAGATAATTCAAATAATTTCTGAGTTCCTGGGCAGTACATAGAAAACAAAAGAAATGCAGAAATTGTTTCAAGTTTTTTCTCATTCTTGAATAAAATCATATAACTCATAACATGCTTTAAAAATATTATATATTAAAAATTAACTTTGAATAATCTACATTTAATTATAATGTCAATGTTTTGTAAAAGAGTAATGGATCCTTTATAATTAGAAGCAACTGGAGACAAATATGATCATTAGAAACTGTTTTCATTATGGGAAAGAATATGAAATGTCTTTTGGTTTTGTCTTTTTCCTCTGAACTCAAAGCTTCAGTCTCTGATATTTGAGCCCAAAATGGCACAATAAAAAATCATGAGACAAATTCAGGAAAGGTAAACTCATTGGTGAATATTGAATGTTGCAGGTCCAAATGCAGCCTCTTTGTCTGAGAGCTGCCAAGACAAGAAGTAGTAGGAAATAAGGATAAATCAGCAGTGGAAAGATAAATGTGTACTGACAGCCAATTCTGGCAAACACTGGAGACAGCATACTGATCTCCATGTCACTTTGGTCTGACCCACTGTGCTAGCATTTATGTTTTTAGATATTTACTTTCTTTTTAAAACATAGCTTGAGTTTTCTTGGGAGTTGGAACAGCTCTCTACCAACTGATATGTGGACAGGTACTCTAAAATGTGAACTTTATAGCCAAAATAAGATATTTTCTGTGTTATTACTTGCCAACAGCCATATTGCTTTCCAGCCCAGGTTGAGAAATTTTATTGCTGTTCCAGCATCTATATGCTTGGAATAAACACGAAGTACAGGGTGCATTTCTGTGTCCTTGGACTTGTTTGTTACTGTGTACTGAGGCAAAATTGTAGGAGATTAGCCAGCCTGTATGGCTGTGTTTGATGGATGTGTGGCACAGGTGAGTGTCCCATTATGGGTATTAGATGAACATACACACACACACACACACAGATGATGGAATACCGCCCATGATGGGAATGAATGGTGCTATGCTCAGGGCTTATATTAGGATCACCTGAAATCTTATCCAGCAAGGCTGGGAGATGTTCTGCAGCCCCAAGGTTTCCATCACATCTTGTCAACCTGATATGGTTTGCCTAGATTGCTCAGTGTTTCTAAGATTCACAGGGACAATTATGTAAGGAGGTTGAAGTGTCTTTAGCTGGTTCATGTCTTCAGGTTTTTCATTGCTGTCTCATCTGATAGGGAGAGATTGTCTGGGAGGCTTTCCCAGTATTGTGACAAGGTTAGTGTGAGGGCAGCAGTCAGCCAGAAAAGTCCAAAGCTGAGAAGACAGAAGCAGCTCAAGAGGCTTAAGGGGAGTAGCTGAAGGACACGGCTGACTTACATCTCAGTCCTTTGCTGAGGCTCTTTTCATCAGCATTCACAGCTTGTGTGTCAGGCTGACAGCGTCCACACTAGCAAATAATATAAGGGAATGCATTGGCTTTTTGTATACTACTGTCTGGCCAGTGCTCTTGTGTTTATTTCTGTACAACTAAACCCTAATTTTAATGAGCTTTTCTTACCTCTAGACCAAATTATTTTAACTCATATTACACTGCATATAGATAGCTAAGACTCAAAATCTTTCAGAAAGCTTCGGCCTTCCACAGCACATTTGATTCAGCCTCAACATCACATGAGCAGCCTAAAGTCTCTAATCTGCTTCTCAATCCGTCTTCAGCACTACAAGTCAAGAGGTTAAGGTGAGAGTCTGCTGGCTTGCAAGCCAATGCTGCCATTTGTTGTGCTCTGAAGGCTCCTGAGCTCTGTATCCTTGCTGCAGAATTTGCCTTTACTCCTGAGTCATATAAACACAATCATATACATTTTTAACATATCTGAACTTCATTAATCACAGAAACACAGTATCACAAAATGGTTGAGGTTGGAAAGAACCTCTGGAGGTCATCATGTCCAAACCCTCTTCTCAAGCAGGGCAACCTAGAGCAAATAGCCTAGGATCATGTATCAGACACCTTTTGAATATCTATCAAAAAGGATGGGGAGTCCACAACCTCCCTGGACAATCTTTTTCAGTGCTCAGCCACTGACATAATAAAAAAATGAAAGTGTTTCCTGATGTTTAGAAGGAAGCTCCTCTGTTTCTGTTTGTGCCCATGGCCTCTGGTCCTGGCACAGCACTACTGAAAAGAGCCTGTGTCCAGTTTCTTTGCATGCTTCTTTCCAGTGTTTATATACATCTATAAGATCCACTCTGAGCCTCCTCTCCTCAAGGATGAACAGTCCCAGCTCTCACAACCTTTTCTCAGAGAAGAGATACTCCAGTCCCTTGCTCACCTCTGTGCCTCCTCATTGGATTTTTCCCAGGGTGTTTATATCTCTCTTGTACAGGATTGTCCAGAACTGGGCAATAGAAAGATGACATTTAACATATTTAACATGAACATCAAGAATTGTCATGGTATGAAATTGCTATTTTTAACAAACAAATCCAAATCAAAAAATCATTCCATAATCTTTTATCACTTTTCTATATCTTATTCACAGCACAGGTAAATTTTCAAGAATTTATAGCTACAGATATATCTGGTTTAGTGAGAGTAACAAAACAATCCAGAGGTCCAATATGTGCCTCTTTGCTAGGAAAGTAGGAAGCCTTCAGTTGTCAGGAAGGAAGAAAAATATCAGGAGTAATCTGCTGGTCAGAAAGGGAGACTTAGTGATTCTTAAACTCAGATACCACTGAGAAAATAGAGCTTTAGCTTTGGTTTTGTATTTGACTCCAGAAAAATTTAATTTTTCAAGGAAGATAATAATGAGATGGTTTTTATAAAAAATATCATTTTTTAGAAGAATCAATTTGACTAATAAATAAACCCTTTTTTTCCCTAAGGATGAGTTTACAGTGCACAGAGAGTTCAAACCAGGTATTTCAGTGTATGTGCTGTTTCCAATAACTGTCATAGAGCAACAAACATAAACTTGCTATTTTAAGGACACATATCATGTTTAATTTACAATGAACTTGCTGGCTTAATAGGGGAAGAAAGTGATATATGAAACCGGTGTGTGCAACTAAGCAGACTCTAATCTGAGGGTAGCAGGAAGGCATCAGAGAGCAATTCTCACTTGGAATCCATTTAAAATGAACTGCTGAGTCCTTTCATCCAATCCAGAAGAAACTCAATTACAAGAAGTGACATTATGCAACATAATGAAAGTAGTGTCAGCTCCAAATCTGTGAAAGCTTGTTGACACAGGGAATGAGTCAAACTGATGGGACCATATGGTGAGAAGGAGTGTGTGAACAAGCCTCCTCATCTTCCAACCAGAGAAGCTTGTGGCACCATTCTTTTCTGCAAATACATCTCATACCCTTGAAATCCATCCACTGAACTGCCATGCAGACAATATGAATGGTGCTGAGCATATCAGGGTGTCCCATGAAGGGAGGGCGTGAACACAGCTCCGACACACCTGGGTAGGGCCCGAGCTTGCTTGCACTGACCAGGAACTCCTGGTGAGCTGCCACAAGGAGCCCTCACATAAACAAAATGAATTTGTTGTCCCACACTGGAATTTTAAAGCAATTTATTTAGTCATGGAATGTATTGTGAGATAAAGGACTTTGGATTGCCACCAGCTTTAAAGCATCCAATGCTGAAAAGGCGACTTGTGAACAGAAGACTAGATGTCTGATAATTTTTAAGCCAATTACAATCTTTTTATTGACTTTATTGGACTCAAATAAGCTTAAGAGAAGAAGCAGGTCACCTAAAACACATTATTTTCTTCCAATCAGATAAAAGCTGATATAAAAATCTCCAGTAGAAGTGGTTCATAATCTGCTCTGCTCTTAGTCCCACAGAGTTCTATTCAAATCAGAATGCTTACTAAGTAAGCAGTGAAATTATTATTATTATTATTATTATTATTATTATTATTATTATTATTATTATTATTATTATTATTATTATTATTATTATTATTATAGCAGTTAAATTATTATATTATAGGAAAATTAGATGAAATCATTCTGCTCAGTTGATTGAGAGGGTTGAATTGCTCCCTCTGTAAGAGGGAGCCAGAGGGTTGTGTGGGAAAGACAGGAAAGAAAATCATAAGGAAAGGAAGGGGCAATTTATTTAATTAAAAAAAAAAAAATCATGTCAATTATCTGAAAGTAAGGAAGAATTAGAAACATGACTTTTTTCCCTAATGGTGAGCAGCCTTCCAGAGAATAATAATATAAAAACCAAGATAACTTAAGGATGGAGTCTGTGTCCAACCTTACAGGAAGATGTTGCCCATGAAAAAAAGATGGTTGAATATTGTAACTCACAAGGTGCTATTTTATGTGTTTTCACTAGTTAAGAAACTGGTTAAGGACACAGAGTGCAACACTAATCCATCATTGTTCTGACTGCTACATGGTTAGCACACTCCCAGGCATGATTTTAACCCGAACCCAGCAGCATTTTCCTGGACAGGAGAATGGTTTGGGAAATAGCACACGCCATAAATTGCTCTCAGCAGGCAGGATGAGACCATATTGCCAAGGGAAGTGAGAGAAACAAAATATTTAGTCATGGGCAAATTTAACAGTGCCATTTCTCAAGAGTGTCAGGGAATGGCCCCAGAATGTTTTAGGAATAAAAATATATACTTTAAGATATTTTTTCCTTTCGACTTAACTAGTCATTGTGCCTAAAGTGGAGATTTTAGAGCAGGGAACTAGCCTTTGGAGGCTGGATACAGCCACCTGCTATAGTGGTATTGCAGTGAGATTTCCAACCTACCAGTAGCAGTGACCAGCTTATAGTGCTAAACTGGTCTGCACAGTAATGTGTTTAGAATTATTTGTGAAAGTGACTTTTTTCTCCTATTTACTTATAAAACCCACAAATCAGTCATTATATTTCTCCTGAGGCTCTTGCCAGAAAGACTAGAAGTGTCAGCTTCTTCATCCTGTGACTCCTAGGTGCAGGTTATCTAGCACAAGTTAGAAACATTTTGGTCCTTTTCCAGGCTGCATTTAAATAAATTGGTAAATCTACACAAACTATCCAATGCACATAATAATAGACCAAAGATTTTCCTGCAACGTAATTTCAATTAGATATTTTTCAAATATGGTGTCTAACTTTTATGGACAGATAAATCTTTTTATGCAATTAGTCTTAGGTTGGGGTTTTGTTTTGTTCAATTAGTTTTTTGCTTTTGTTTCTGTTTGTGTTTTTTTCTTTTTTCTTTTACTGAGCAAAACTTTCAGTTGCTGCAGTTTTATTCAAGGTGGTAAAAAGATCCTTGATAATGACACCATGTGCAGAATTTACAGTTTTCTGTATTTTGCAGTTTGGGTTCAAAATATTCTTTCTCATGATTTAGAATAATTTTAAATCATTTCTTCAAAGAACAGGTAACTATAAGAGGAATAAAGTTCAATTGAATGCAGATGAAATTCAGAACCTAAGTTACTTGGTACTTCATCAAACTATCCTGCAAATGCTGCGAATGGGGATATCCTTTATAAGGTTATGACTTTAAAAGTGGTTTATCAGGGTTTTATTTTCCAAGTGCTGGGTTTCAACATTTTTTTAGTGTAAGCTGACACATTGCCTCAGAATAATGACAGAAACCCAAATTGAGTCTCTTTGGTTGGTGGTGTCCTTAATCTCTCCTTAGCTTTTTTAATGTTGAAATACGGAATGCTAAGCTATGGAGTACCTTCTAATTTATTTATTTAATTTATAACTACCTGAAGTACTACTTACTTCCTTGTTCTCCTAGGTAATTCAATACAGCCTTAATGGATACATAGCTTAAATAAATCAAGTCTGATGCCTGAATAAGAAAAAAGGAACCTAGCCTACTGAAGCAGCGAGCTTAAAATGAAAATTACAGCTCCCAAGTAGGTGATTCTGCAAAAATAGTGGGGCCTGCTCTTGGGTTTTTTAATGATCTGCAATGCACCAGAATGGCCCCTGGCATGTAGTTAAGCTACAGAAGGAACATTTTCCAAACTCAGCTGCATTCATCCATCTTCATAATTTCTATTTCTTCACACAGAGTTTCTGTTCTTGAGGCCACTTGGCTGATTGTTTAAAAGTGCCACTAAGCTGGGTACCTGAACCACCTAAATCTGAGAAAGTGATTTCATGTGCATCACTACCCATTCTGACCCAGCATTCCAAAGCATCTTCTCTAACTGTTGTCTCATCTTTCCAAAAATCTTCTCTTCTGTTACAGTTGGTTTGAGACAAGAACTTTATTTTTATTCCCCCATTGTGTAGTTCTTAGTCTATCAGAGCCCTAGTCCACTGCTGAGGCTCTTGTTTGCTGCCACCAAGGAGGCAACAGGAATTTGGGAACTGAGCTCTGGTTGCAATGTCTCCTCAAACCATTCACAGAATTACTTTTTTAACCCAGTCACTGCTGTGTGCCTCTGAAGGTCTTGTTTGCCAACCTGCTGAGTGAGACAATTAAATTATTCCACTAATTTATTTGGGTTGGGATACTTTTCTTTCCTTTATCCAAATACTGAGTAGAAACCCTCTTTATCTTCCTTGCATTTTGTCCAAAGCATGACTGGCATGTTTCCATCCTGATGTATTCCGTGTCATACTCACTATATGATGAGTTTTCATTGAGAAGGATGTTTTTATGTACAACTTGCAGGTTTTGATCTACATTTTTAGCTCTTGTTGCCTCATTTGCAGGAGCTTAAGTAGTGTTATTTTGGAATGGGCTTTTCAGGGAGTATGAGACACTGATTGGAATCAGTGCTCTTTTCTCATCCTGATACTCTTTTTGTAACAATCAGCTTGTGGCACCATTCTTACTCTAGTTCTTCCAGCAACACATGCTGTCACCACTCACTTTTGAGTGTGTGTCCAGGCATTATAGTCTCTGCTAAGGGAGTGGGACATTCCTTGATACCTCTGGTCACTTTACAGCCCTAACATCTTGCGTCCAGGCTGAGACTGAAAGTCCAATAATTGAATTAAGGTGGGATCCTAAATTGCTACACCGCATCATTATACATAGAAGATAAAAAATCTGAGTAGAATTCACAGGTTTTGTGTAAGCTATTTTTCTTGGCTTACAGCAGGTAACTGCTACTGTATTTTACAGATCTGGTGAATGCTCCAGGCTCATTCACATCTGAAATGAAATCTTCAGCAGTAAACTCAGCGTGATATTGCCCAGGGATGTAAACCCAGGTGTCCTTGTACTTGAGAATTATCTGAGTTAAACCATAGTAATGAAGAATATGCTTCATACTGAAATTTTCAGAAATACCTCATGAGATAAGGCTGAACTGACTACAAGGATTTTACATCATACTAGCTGCTTGAATTCCCAGGCTGCACAGGTCCAATCTGAGTAGTGGTTTTATCTCTATTCTTGCTCTAAGGCATAACTGCTTGCTTAATGATGTAAAAGTAGTTGATCTTTTTCTTTCTCTGTTATTACCCATTATGTCCCTTCATATGGCCAGAATAAGGTTGGTATGATAGTTTTATGTTGATTACAGACTGCTTTTCAAGTGAGGAATCCTATCAGGTTTGATTAAATCTGGGTGTGAAAGGCCCCTAAATACCAGGAGAGTAGCATGGAGAAGCCCAGAATAAGAGTGAGTTAGAGTCTTCAGTTGTAATTATTATTATCTATTTTCAGACAGCAATCAATGCTCTCTTCTTCATCAGCTCTCTTCTGGTCTTATGCTATTGCATAATGGTTCTCATCACTTGAAACTGAACCAAGTCCTTCAGGTCTCAGAGGGTGCTGCTCATCTTCTCTCTTCTGCCTGACCACTGGTCTGAGACATGGGAGAGGCCCCAAGTCCATGTTATTAGGCTGTGTGGTTCTGCTTCCACAGATCTGAACAAAATCATGATATCATGACTAATCCATGACCAAAAGGAGGTTTGCAATCCAAGTATTCATGTATCTCAATCCTCTTACAGGTTTAATTAGGGAATGTGCAACAGAAACCCTAACATTTACAGGATGGATTCCCTCTCTGAAGAGTTACCATTATCAGTTTTACTGAGACAGGTTGTTAGAGATATCTACCTTGCATGTAATAGCTTAATATTTACAGCAATTGGCCAAGAGGTAGGAAGTTTGTCTTCTGGATTCTCTGTGGTCCAAGGGAGACCAAGCAAACACCCTAAAACCAAGAGAGATTTGAAAGAAAAAATGTTAAGAATGTTTCATAACTCCTCGTTCATCCAGGCTGGTGTACATCCTGTGAAGTAGCCTGCACTGGGATGGAGAGAGAATGTTAAACAGTGGAAAGGCTGTCTGAACAGCATGAAAGGAGGTGTTGGCTGGATTTGCGGTTCTACTCAGGAACTGAAGTTGTAGTTTGTGCGAAATTGTCCTTATGCAGAAGATGAAAGTAAGGACCAGCCATCTTACTTTATATCATAAAGTTCCTTTTTGGATATACTTTTAGTTGTATAAAATAAGACAAGAACAAAAATGACTTAGAAAGAAATGCAGAAATTAAAGATATTTCTGAATTTGTATTACAGAAGGTTGGAGCCCCACTGTTCAATACTATAGGCAACTATTAATTATTTCATGCCTTAGAGGACACAGTCATGAGCTGACACTTCAATGTACCCTACCACAAAACAGAAACCATTAGGACTGTCTGTCTTTTAAGAGATGGGAGAGAAAATTATGTCTGTCACAAAGTTCACAGAATCTCAAACCTTTTGATTAAATGAGACAGAGACTTACTGCCTTACATCTATTTCAATGGAAGTGAGGTTTATATACTTCAACCTAGATACCTTTTTCCTTTTTTCCATTATTAAAAGGAAGAAATAAATATACTTCTGTTAAATTTTTCATGTAAGTTCTCATGAGAAGTGATATTATTCAGTTTCACCTAAGAGTTTGCACTGTCCATCACTCTAAGCAGTTATAGCAAATGTTTCAGGGGATAGAAATTAGCATCTTATCCTTTATAAATTACTAGGACAAGAAGTTTATTTTACATACTCTGAATTAAGTTATAATACAGTAGACAATTGTAATTATACTTCAGTTTAGAGCAGATGACAATTGGAATTACAATTGCTGTATGGAAGACATCTAAATTAAATCCATGGTACTTTTATAGCTGTTTCTAATGAATCAGCATCTTACACAGCACACATGTACATTAGCAGAAATCTTTGTCTTTCAAGAATGAATCTTTGAAAATAAAAACAGAAAGAATAGATGCTCCATTGTAAATGCTCAGGTCCAAGGAGTTCTCAAATCTGGTGAATGCCCAGCATCAGTGAGAGCTCCATTTTAATAACTTGGGCTGCTTAATGTGCTGCTAGGCCAAGAGCACCTCAAGGAACAGTTTAAACAAAGTGAACCAGACAAAATCTGGCATGTTCTGCTGGGAAAGGACACCAGATCAAAGAGATGGCACCATATTAAAGAGAAGGCATTCTGGCACCATGATTTCTCATGGAATGATAGATGTCTACTGCAAAAGCAATAAATATTAATTAAAGACCAGTTAAAGGAAGATGAAAGTAAAGAGAGTCACTTGAAGGCTGCTCAATGACCATGGTTAGCTAACCAAACCTCTACTTCTTGAAACCCCCTGCATTCCACCATCCCTATATTTACGATAATAGATAGCACTTCTGTAATGTTTCCTTTTTAGATTTGGAATTGGCACCACTGTTACCTCTTTTCTGGAATGTTTTACTGCTGTCTTTTGGCAATTACAAGCATCCTAGAGAATAAAGGAAAATTTATCCCTCTCACGTAGAAATTACTGCAGTAATTTTCTTATGCTTTCACTGCAAATGACCTTTACTTTTTTGGGTTTTTTTTCCTTTTTTTGTTTGCAGTCTTTAGTTATGGGTTTCTTCCTGTTTTTTTTGGTTTGTTGTTTTTGTTTTTGTTTTGTTAGTGGTGGTGGTTTATTTTGTTTATTTTTTATGCTACATAAGCCATGAAATTTCAGGTTGAATTACTTTTGAGTTACTTTTTTTTTTTTTCAGTTTGGCAATGTGGCTGCACTTTTGCTCTCTTATTAAATTCACTTTTGCAGGTTTGTTTCTATAGCCAAGACCTCCTTCAAAGCAGAAATACGTTCAAGATCAACAAACACTAAAGTAAAATAAAAACAAAATTCTCTGTTGTCTTTCTATTGGAAGGTTTGAGTTTGAGCTAAGCAGATATCTAGGAGCATAAAATATTATTGGTTGTATTGGTTTGGCTGGAGGAATAAAAAATATCTTACAACGTTAATTTTTTTCAGGGAATGATCCAAGCACTTTCTGCCAAACACAGTCCCATGAAAATGACCCGAGACATTTGAGAGCAATCTGCTGGAAAACACCAAAAAAGCCATGAACAAAAGAGAAACAAAATAAAACACCTCTATTACATTCTCCATGCCCTCAGTCTTTGCCCTATCACACAAGCTGTAATCAAAGCCTTATATTTTGTTTTGCTGTCAGAATCCTCTTGGTAGCTTGACTTCTAATTATTTTAGCCAGAGAATACTGATGCTATAGCCAAACTAAGGTATTTTAGCTTTCTGAGTAACATGGGGGTATTGAACAAGCAGTGTTCTGGATCAATAATTCCCAGTTTTTATAAGCCAAATTTCATGCCAGCCGGAACAGATCCTACTGAGAGAGTGTACACCAGAATAATTTATTAGTTTCGGTTGTGTCCATGCACTTGGCTCATACTTCATGGTTTGGGAACCTTTGCTTCAGATTAGGAAAATAACACCTATTCAGGTATTTTCATGTCTTTCTTCCCACTCTTCTTTTTTATAACAGTTCTTATTAGCATTATCTGCATTTTTATCATTTAAAACAGTAAAAACCTCTGGGACTTTTAATTGCATGAGTATGGAAATCTGACATTCTCTTTTGTTTCTTAAGAATTTCAGAGGATTAGGCTGGGATTTCTTCTGTGAATTAAAGTTTTTTGTTTCCTTTTAGAAACTAATGTTTATGTGTCTCATAAGTTTTTTTCCTTAAATTCGTATTGCCTAATTTCTTCTCATCACATAGGCACTTTGACTGCAGAACACCAAGCAATTTCAAAAACTCTTTTATCATTCTAAACTTTCTGTGACTAATATAAGAATCTCAGATAAGTTTATGCTTTTCTTTTAGAAGGTTCTCTGAGATGAAAAATCCTCACAAAATACTTAAATTTTCTTTACAACCCTTTTCACAGACCTTTAGAAGGCAGCCTGGACTATAAAAGATCAAAATATAAGAATTCTTTAGCTGTGTCAGACCCCGGCTGCCAAGTCTATTTTGAAACAAGCTCATACAAGAAAAGCAGTTCTGTTTTCTATTCTTTTTTTTTCCTGAAGATGTTGGTTAAGGCAGTTTTGTCTCTTCATGTCCCCACAGCTCTCCTTCATCTTCCTTCTTTATGAGCTATTCAAGTGGTTAAAACAATTATAAAAATATGGATGGATATAAATAGGTGTGTGACAAATACAGACAAGTGTGAGTCTTGGGTTCTTAACCTTCAAAGAGTTCAGAAATAAATTCCCAAATCCCAAGTGTACTCTGATCATCCCTATCACTAATTATCTTTCTCAATTTAGAAATCAAATGCATTATCCCACTAAAACTAATTTGAATCTTATTCTTCCAAACCTGTATAGGATTGGATAGTCCAGAGCATAGCATAACATTTGAGAATATAAGCTCAAAATAAACACCTCAAATGTCACAATGACGAGACAATCTTGTTTTAAAATCAAGCATAAGAGATTTACAAGTTTCTAAACTTCTGAGAACTATGAAATTATCAGCACAAATTACTTTGTTTTTATTTCATCAGAAGAATAGTCCACATCTCTTGTCACATTCATACCGTGCGGATAAACACTCATTTGTAACATCCTGCACTACTCCAGCCTATTGGATACTCTGATTTACTGTCAGAAAGAGAGAAAAAAATCCAAATAATTGTGTAAACTTGTCAGAGGAGAATGGCTTCTTCATGACATCACTGAACATTAGGTGGAGCCATCTGCACGATGCCTCTTCAGACCTCAGCTGTGATGGCATTTTATCATCAATAGTATCTTGCATTTAGGTATTTCCTCCCAAATTGAAGTATCTTTCCCAGTAAACTTAAATCTCTGTAAACAGTGGAAAGGAATTAAAGTAAAGCTGGTTTCTGTATATCACTAGGTTCTGGATTCTGCATCGGCAATGACTTGGTTTTTTGTTTGTCAGAGTATTGATTGCACCTTTATTTTACATTTCCCCCATGCCATATTACTCATTACAATTCCATTTCTAGTGCAAGGTCAAGGAAGTTTAAAAAACGAGAAGTAATGCAGTATGTGACCTACTTATGTAAGGAAAATGGTGTTTTACTGATATGCTCAGGCCCAAAGTTAGTGACGTTTTCTTATACAACATTCGTAGAATCACAGAACCATTGAATGGTTTTGGTTGGAAGGTCCAAGCCCTGCCATGTGCAGAGACACATGGTTTGCCTTTCTCTCCACATTTACCATGTAGACCTAATTTTACCTCACATGCCATGACGAAATGGACTAAATTACAGTTCAGTTTTGTCTGCCTCTGACATTTCTGTCTCAGAGTATGAAGTAGCTGTGTTTCCAGCAAGTAGTCACCCCTCAAGGCTGGGTACCATGCAGTCCACACACCAGGGGTTCTACCAGCCTTCTGCAGCACATGAACTGCTGTTCTATCCCTACTACATCCATCATTTTAAACACATTATTTTTTTAAGATGAGCTTTTTTTCATTTATTTACCCAATAGTATCTCCTTCTTGCCTTTCCTGTCCTTCCTGTCCCTACAACAGCCTCCTGAAAACCAAAACTATGGCAACACAGCTAACACGATACATTGCTAAATACATTGCACAATACATTTTTGTCCCACTGCACTGGACAAGTTGTTTTTCCTATGAATATTGTTCTTGGCTAGGCAGGTGCCAGCACATGCTGTCATAAGCTTTGTGTCACTGCCCACTCATAGACCACAGGAGCACCTCAGTGCCAGTGGTGTTCCCTTGCATAGCCTATTCAGAAAGAATGACTGCTTTGCTCTCTCAAATAGCTGGTTTTCACAATGTTTGTTCATGTCTTTGAGACAGCCATAGGTCTGTTGTGTTTGTTTCATGTAGACTATTCATAAGATTCATAGGATTTTGTGGAGGGGGAAGGCTACACGGACTGACAGCTTGATGGCAAGAGACATGTCTCTGGAGAAACATGCTAAACAATATTTTTTGGTATAGAATGTTGTTGTTATTTCACCTGTGACAAAGCAGCAATTGTGAGACTGTGGTTGCACAAATTTCCATTGTGTTCATCTTCCTAGGAAGTGTGTTCAGCTCCTCTCTCCCTCCAGTCAGGATAGAAATTGATTTGTCAGTAAGTTTCTTTGGAAGTTATTCTGAGCTACTTCTCTTTCAGTCTCATCAGTACTTCTGTTCTACTACACAGAAATCATCAAAATGTTCTTGTGGCACTTGGGGACGTGGTTTAGTGGTGGATTTGGCAGTGCTGGGTTAATGGTTGGACTCAATGATCTTAGAGGTCTTTTTCCAGCCTAAGGATTCTATTTCTGAGCTTAATGGTCTAACCACCAAATTGTTTAGTCATGTCCATTCACGCTTCCAATTAATAAATTGATGCAAATGGGATTTTATTAAAAAATAATATCAGCTTGATACCTACAGGAAGAGGAATGCCAAAAAGAGATCTGATGATGAATATTTGCTTCATTTTATTAAGTAGCATAAACAAATATCCGTGCCAGGATGTTGAATACAACAGGAACTAAGAATCATCATCCAATAAAACCTTGGCATCTTTGTTGAGGTACGAAGAGTTCTGGCTGATACTGACAAATGAAAACAAGTGAATAGATTCTGGTAAGCAGGACAGTCTTTAATGCTGAATTTTTTTTTAAAAAGGAAAAAAATAAAAATACTGAGACCATACAGTATAACTTAAGCAACCTAAATTTAAAAATTATAAAATAAAATACTCAGTGTAAAAAGGCATTTTTTATATAATTATCACAGAGTTGCAGTCAAATAAAACTATTTTAAATATCTAGGTTTCATACTGTCAGCCAGTTTTGCTGGAAGGTTTCTCTGGTAAGAAAAATCACAACAGCTTTGTTTCAAACTGATTTGTCTTAAATGGACTAGAAAAAGCATTTCAATAGATTTTGAAATGAAAATGAAATAAAATTGGCATGCAGGTTCTTTCTACTAAACTTGTAAATGTCCTTCAATGTGGAGAATTGAGAAGACTTTTTTTTCCATTTTTTCTTCATATTGCTTCCTTTCCTCTGCTCCTTTTGAAGCCTCTGAGACTGCTAATATTGGACTATGAAGTGCATTTTTGAAAAGTTCTTGTAAAAATTTTTTGTTTTCTTTGAAAAGGTCAGGTATGTCCATTGATTTAGTATTGTTAGGTACTTCTGAAGTCTTCAACTGATTTAGCAATAGTTTATGGCACAAAAGATTTTTAAGCCAAACAAGCAAAATAAACACTTTTTAAAAATTCTCTTTTTTTCTCCTTAGCATAATTCTATTTAAAAGAGAGCTTCTACCAGTCTATTATCACAAAATTTAAATTACATCACTCTTTTGAGAAAAGCTGCTATTGAGACTTGCTGTTACAACCAAAAGCTCGCCTAGCATTTATACAATTTTGTACTTCAAACTCACTTAGGCACTATGACCCTACTAATATTAACCTTTTTCAGAGTGACTTCTCACTTTACCTTTTCTCATGCTTCTCCCAGTTAGGAGAGCAAGTCTATGCCCTCAATCAATATTTCTTTTATGCCAGGGAAACAGAAAATTATCTATTGACACTTTGATTCAAGACAGTGCATTCAAATGTTCAATGTGGCTTAGTGATTTGCTTTGGCGTAGATCCTATCTTGACTCTAATATTTCCCTCTATAATTTTATATTTTATTATCTGAAATCTGTTGCTTGGCAACATGGATTCTGCACTTTGCCTTTTTTCTAGTTTTGAAAGCTTAATTTTTTGTTTGTTTGACAAAGAGATCTCTTTCTTCAGTATTTGTAATGTTATGGAGATATTACCATAAAATTGTATGAAATATCTAGAGTATTGGAAGCATTGAAATTAAAGCAGGGAACTAAATTATGGAAATAAAGGTTCAAGATATATAAAACAAAGTTGTGATGTAGAGGTTGTGTTGCTCTCAGTTCATGCTGACCAATGCCAATGAAATTCCTTGAAAATGTTCTCTCCATACATAAAATTTGGAATCAATTTTCCAGTGGAATATTCATGTTAGGATTTGGCTCAAATACAGTCTAACAAGAAACTACTTTAAGCTACTCCCAGCAATAAATAGTGTTTGTGCTGCCCATGAAGCTAGTGCTAAACAGTTGAAATCATCAAGAGACTTGCCCTTGAATAACCCTGAATGAAAGTGTTTTAAATGTAAATGTGTAAATAAGATTTTTAACTAGGGATATAGCCCTACAATTATCATGCCATTTACAGAGGAATAGATAAAAAGTGTGTTATCATATGTGAGCCATTTTAGTTGGAGACATACTTTGGTATTTCAGTTGGAGGTTTTCCCTTACAGTGCTGTCACAAGGAAAGGTCTTGCTATGTATGAACTGATAAATCATGATAGGTTAGTCTCTCCTCATAAGTTATCATTGGTTTAGGACATGGATACAGTAATGAAAGCAATAAAAAATTCCCAGTGGAATTCCCAAATATCACCTCGCCCTACGTCTTTCATATCACTTTGAAATATTAAAAAGGCATGTCTCAAATGTCAGTTTTCAAACATGAAATTTTTTCAAATTTTCACACTTTTTAAAATCTGTGACATACAATTGCAAGACAGACAAGCCTGTACTTCATAAAGTTAAAATTTATTTTAAAAAAATGAATTAGGTATTGATCTTGCATCACTATTTCCTAAATTTATGTGATCTGTGTATAAGTTCATGCTGGAATGTATTTTGTAATGCAATTTTTGAAAGAACTAGTCAAACAACCTGTTGTGTTATTCTACTACAAAACAGATGTTAAGGCTGTTTAGAAAACCCCAACATTCTATTTTTTTCTGTAGGCCATTAACAGTCCTTTATTTTCAAGGTTTTATTTTAATAGATTTAAAGCCAAAACACCCCAAATCTAAATATTTGCAGATAAGTGAGCAGTTTTAGTGATAGACTGTGTTCTCAGAGACAGACATGGAGGTGCTGACAAACTTCACTTGCAGGATTCACTGGTGGTAACCATGGCCACATTTCTGAAACCTAAAGTCTGATTATGATGTCTTAAGGGCTTTGCATGAGTATAAGCATTGTTTTCAGTAATTTCAACAAAAATAGCTTAAAAGTATATCCTAATCCTTTCTTTGCAGACTTACAGTTAAATACAGATAGTGTGTTAAATGACACGTTTTTACCTGGAGTGTGATTATCTCATCATATTTTTGTGCTTTTTCTCTCAGTATATTCTGGATGGCATTTGTTTTCAGCTTCATACATTGACTACTTGTATTTTTAAACAAATTTCTAATGCAGAAGGCAGTCACACACTTAGGGTACAAATCACCCATGGGCCTCGTTCTATTTTTGTTAAGGCAAATCTCTGATAACTCAGTACAACTCAAGAGCCATAAAGGTGCTCTTCAATGAGAATCAGGCCCACTTGAACAGAGAAAGTAGGCAAAATTTAATGATCCTGACCTAATGGACTTCATATCTGTGAGTTTTCTCACCTTATTTTAAAAATATTCCTCCTCCACAAGGGTTAGCACAGTGTAAAGATATCTCAGCAATATTTATGCTGAGACAAATTACCTTTTCTAATGACATACCAAAACATCAAGAAATGGTAAAGAAGCCACTGGCTGTGAATTTTTAAGGTTTTCTGTACTTGTTTTGAAAGTAGTATAGCTAATAGTTGTTATGATTTACAGTTTTAACTTCACCCAAATTGAAATGATCCTAAAGACCACTTCAAATCAGATTTCTTTTGCTTTATGTTGCTGACATTAATCCTCAACCAATAAAATGGTAGAACATATGAGATGGTGTTTGCTAAACTCATTCAAATTTAACTTCTAGGCCTTGACTGGATATAAAATTTATTTACTGAACACCATTAGGGGGAGACCACTGGGTTTGATGAGCTTTGGTTTGAGCATAGTAAAGCAAGTTCTATCATGTCTGTGTGGATGGCAATATAGAAATCAATCCCTCACTGTGGGAGTTATGGTCATTTACTTAAAATATCTAGCTCCAAGGTCTGAGCAACATAACTAGTCAATATAAAATGAGTTGAGTGCATAGATGTGCATTTGCTTTTGAAAATGATGGTTCTGAAACTGTAGAAATGAGAAATACAAACTGCTTCAGCAAAAGAAATAATAAAATCATAGAATGTCTTGGATTGGATGGGACACCTTCCACTTGACCAGGTTTGTAAGAGACCTGATTGCTTAAAGAAATATAACTATGGAAATCACTCTGTTTTCAGATTACTTGGTGCCACCAAGATGTAAATATATTCCTATGTCGACTTCTTCTGATTCTTGTAAGAGATTTGTGATTTGCTAAAGTAAGGAATCCTTTCATCCAGACTCCTCAAACTTTGTGATGTACATATTGCACCTCAGCTTTGAGGTGTCAGCAGGTTTAATATCACACACTCTTTTCAAGAAGAAGGTGGCTTTGAATGCTGTAGAGCAAGAGACAGTCGGGCTGCAAGGTCTTTGACACAATTTCTTCCTCTGATGCCAATGACTGTCTAGCAATGCTCCTTCTCTTATAGTCATGAGACCTGTGTCTACCTCCTCCAACAGCTGACTGAAAGAACATCTGAATTATTCTGAACTGAGCTTTGGAAGATGAAGGGCTTAAAAAGCTGCTCTATAATTCAATTCTGTGTATATCCATGGATAATACCAATGTGAGTGGAAAGGATGAGCTAGTCATCACACATTATATTGTCTGAGGGCAGGCACTGAGTTAACTGGAGGGATATGTCTTGATCCGAGCACAGGGCAGTCCTGACTAATGTCAGTGGCAAAGCTTCAGCTAATTTCAGCAGGAGGAGAATTTCAGTATATTTACACTGTTTGTGTCATTATTCTAAGTCTAGCTTGGTTTCCTTTGCCATATTTGGCTCCATTTGCTGAACAGGGTGTTAAAAAATTTACTGAAATTACTGATTTCCTGAGGGACTATGAATATTAATTTACTTGTATTTTTGATTAATTATGTGTGCTAATTATTACATCTATTGAAATTACATATTCTTTCTCTGAAAAAAATCCTACATAACATCTTTCCTTTTAAAACCTTTGCACATGCAGAATTTGCTGCGTATTGTACAACCAGAAATTTTATATTAGCCCCTCTAGATTTACTGGAGAATACAATACACTGAAGTCTGGAGATTTAAGACTTTTTAGAAAGTAATAGTCTACTTACCTCTGTGCTGTTAGATCAGTGGAACCTTTCTAGGTATGCATGGGTTTAAAATATGTCCTAAAATACAAATAATACTGTTAACACGTCATCCTTACCTTTCTGTTCCATGTTCAAAGGTTCACCCCAAAGTTTCTGTTTAGTCATAAACAAATTCTCTCCAAAGTAATAAGGTTTAGTGTTAACATAGACATTGCTGTTAAAAGTAACTATTGAAATATGATATATACTTACATTTCTTTAAATTTTAATTTGTCCAATATTTAGTGTTTATTTCTCTATAAAATACCTAAATACATTCATTTATACCAATATATTCATACTACTCCTTGTTTATACATTAAGTATATTATTTATTACTAAAAGTGTAATTCTACAGAAACAAGAGGTAACATTTCAAGTGTTGTTTTGAATTATATTTCATAGCATAGTTTAATAACTTCACAAATACAAGTTAAAAGCTCATAATAGCTGGCATACAGACATGAGACATTATTGCACGCTACTTTTTTCAGGCTAGAACCCCTGTAAATATATACTCATAGGAAATAAATATATATGTATACATATATAAATCACATGATTATACATGTTACATTTTCTGTCAAATAAGTAAATGGATTCATTTAAATAATTTTTTCCCATTTCTGAAATATTTTTAAAGTAGTAAGGCTATCAGTTATCTGTTCATTCATATGGCTGTATTTGAATTTTTCTTAAAGATTGTTGTTGCATGTCCCTAAAAGTGGTGGCTGGATGTGTGATGAGGAATCATTCCATCTTTGGCAGCCTCAGTAAATTATTATCATAACTGATTCAGAATTGGTTATTTTTCTCCTGGTGGACTGATGTCCATGATGAAAAATCCTCTGAATCAATGCAAGCAATCATAAGTAGAAATGCAGCACTGGGTTATATATCTGTGCTGCTGTAGAACAAACTGAGGATCTTTCTGCATTCAGGGTCATCCCAGAGATGTTTCCATTTCAGGTGCATGAAATATACAGAAAATAGCTTTGTGACAGCATTTCAAGACAGTAGGTATTCCCTTATCATTTCTGCCAAGCCCTGATTCTGTTCATGACTTTTCTTGATATTTGTTTATATAGCCTTCGTAGATCACACAATATTATATAGCAATGGACACTAATTTTTGGTGCCTTGAAGCTATAATTAAGTTTGGCATTCTGGGGGAGATAAAAATCAGCATTTTTGGAGTAAAAATGCATATGAAATTGAAGTGCTTTAGACATGAACCACCTTTTTTCCTTTCCTATTTTTCTGCTGTTGCTGACATTATGTAACTCGTGGCTTTTAGGCTGTCACTAGGAGAAGTTTACAGTTTGAGGAGCTTAGAGTGAATTATAAATATGACTCAACAGCATTAATATTGTTGAAAAGAAAAGCTGCTGCCATATTTGGAAAATACACTTCAAGGATATGAAGTAATCTTTTTACCCTGTAAAAAAACAGCGATGGGAGCAGCCCTGATGTCTGATGTCCAGTTCCCAGACACATTTTAGGTTTTCCTACAGGGCACATAATTTCCTTCGGTTTTACTCTTTTGACCAAGCTTATCTAATACAAAATCTGAAGAAAAACGATTCCTACTCCACTTTTCATGACATGCTGTCATGAAAATCTTGCTTTCTCCTCACTCCCTGCCCCTTATTAAAGGCTTATTAGTTTCTCTGGGGAGCTGTAGGGAGGAGACAGTGTGGGAACTGCCTGCTGGGAATGTGGAGAAGCATTAGCTTGGGATACGACATCCTTGTGTGTATATGGATCACAACAGGACACTCCATCACTGCCCTCTCATCTTTAGCCCACAGAGCTCTCATTTTGATTCTCACTGACAAGTCACATCCGTGACACTGTCAGCATTATCAGAGCATCCCAAGGTAGCACTCAGTCTGCAGAGACAAGGACCAGCTGGGCACTTCAGCAAGAATGACACCCTGAATGACAGCAAATGTAGAAATCAGCTCCTCAAAGGAAAGTTGTATAAAACTAGATTTATTTAGTCTAGACAAACCTCAAAGCCTTTACAAATAATTGATCTGGAGTGAACACAGTAAAAAGGTAAGGGACTTAAATTGTAGCACAATTTTACATTTAATCCTAGGAAAACCAAGTTGTCTAGCCATCCAAATGCCTTTTCTCTTGGAAACACATCAAATATTTTCCTTCTCCTCATGAAAGAATTATTTGAGAATCAAGAGAGCGTACTGCACAATTTGAGTATTCTTGGTGTTTTCATGAGTTTTCAGGAAAATTTCCCTTCAGTTTAGGGGACATCTCATATGACTCATACATATAGATATAACTTCAGTTAGAATAATCAGCTTTGACATCTTGCGAGTGTGAAGAAATAGAAATCACACATTGGAAATTGTATTTTGTTGACCCGAATAGAGTCAGGCTGAATTACTTTGCAGCTCTGAACTACAGATGAACACAGCTGCAAAACTCTCTGTTTTCATGCAAATTAGATGTTGCTATAGGCTACCGATCCCTCAAGTTGCCATCACAACCTTTCTCAGCTTGGGGAAGTTTGGATACTCAGCAAGTAATTAGTACCAGTAATCCTCTGTGTAAGGTATCTGCCGAATTCACTGCATAGCTACTTCTAGCTATCATCTTGTAGAAAACAGTGTGCCATACTGCCTAAAAATTAATTCTTTGAATTACTCTTAAATTTCTTTATAATATGCTTGAAAAGGAAGAAAAAAAATGAGGATCTGCAATCTAAAAAAAAGCCAGGCAGCAAAACAAGAATTCATTGCATGCACAGTTATTATAAAATGAACTCATCTAAATGCAACAGTTTACAGCTGCTTAGCAAAAGCAATGCCACCCTCCCCTCAATATTAATCAAACAAATTTACCTTGCAAGACTGGTAGAGCTTTGAGAAGAGTGTGAGGACTTTTTAATAGTTTTAGAGCTTATAAATATAGGGGAAAAACCTTGGAAGAGCAGAGAAATACAGTGAAATGAAAATTTAAGACAGCCACTTAGACAAAAACTCCTACACAGGTGGAGAAATATATTTTGAAATGCTATCGGTCAGATTTTTGGCAGGAGAGTGATGAGATGTGGGCAGAACAGCAGTTTCCATCATCATTATGTGGCCTGCCTACAAACAGATTTTTGCATAACAAAAAAAAGAGAAGTCTACAGCCTAACGAATGCACTCATTAACTGTAATAGCGTTAGCTGTAGCTTGAAAGGGACTTCAGAGAAAAAGAAATCAGTTCAACTGATTCCAAGACCCTGCTGCATTATCAGTGTAGAAAATAAATGGAACTGTTTGCAAAAGGGAGTCTATTTTTGTTGTACACATGTGTCTCTTAGTATTTTGTCTAATCTTAGAAACAGAGGTTTAGAATGTGTGCTGAATTTTCCAGGCAATTTTCACAGGAATCCTAAAGCTACATTTGCCACCTCACTGGTACTAACTCACAACATTTCCCTGATCGTAATTTGTCCAGAGCCAGCAGCTGAAAACTTTCTTTCAGTATAGTGAATCACTTAATGGACCAAACTAGGAGACATCTCTGCAGCTTTCTATGCTCTCTAGCACTGGGCATCAGGTACCACGGGGAGGAGCTGCTGCAGGAGCAGCACCTCCAGCTCTGCTCTGGATGTCCACCCCATTGCAGTTTTAGTTAGTTTAGCATCAGATCTTTCCCTGCTACCTTCTCCCACCCAGGACTGGCAGTAGCCTAGAGCAGGCAGCTCCACCATCCTAGTTAGCTAGTTAGTTAGTTAGTTAGTTCCCAAAAAATCTTTATATCTTGATAGTATATTCTTAATAATACCAGATAGATCTTGATAGTATGTACCTGATACCTTCATTAATGATAATATTTTTTTTAAAGTGAGAAGCTAATAAAAATATCCCAAATAAACAAAATACATATTTGCAACTCACAGATACTTAATTTATTAGTACAATAAAATTAAAATTAGTTGATTGTCAAATATTCACAAAATAGTGACAGAAAAGTGTTGCAGTAATTTCAGAGACTTTTCACAGTGTGCCTGTTTGTTCTGCCCCTCTTGTGTTATCCAACATATGCTCTTGCTAAATTTTGAAGCAAACTGTAGTTAATGGTCTTCAAATCACAGGCTGTATATTGTTTTCTATAAATTTGATTCTCAGAGCAGTAAAGTTCCAATCTGTCAGGATACTCCATGGAATGAAACAAAACCATAACAGGCATTGGCATTGTTAAGGAATACTCAAATCTGAAGCTGTCCTTGAAGGATACTGTGGCACTGAATGGAAAAATAATCAATTATAGTATTTATTTAATCCCTTTATCAGCATGGGATTTTCTTCTTTGAAATATTTTTAGTCCAGCTGTCCCTAAAAAGTGGCAGAATTTCCCCACTTGATTGGAAGGCTCCTCAAGAATCTGAAAATTTTCACTGAAATCAATATTATAAATCCTATAGCTGAGATTTAAGAAAGTCTCAAACAGTATAAAAGACTTGTAATATTTAAAAATTAAATTTGTGTCTATTCAGTGTGTAGGCATGTCAGTTTGTGCAAATCATTTTGCAGTTGTTCAAACATGATATCTTATCAATGACTCATTGGTTTTGGAGTTTCATTTCCCATGACAAGGATGATTTGGACTGTGAAAGTAACAAGTCTCACATATAGGGCCAATATTACAGAATTGATGTTATGGATATTCAAAACTGAGCAAGTGGCCTTAAACTGCCAAACCTGTGGTTACTTCAGACTGTCAAGGAAAATGTCTAAATTAGGGAGCATAGAATTTCTTTTCTGTTTTAAAACCTCAAATAATTATTTTAATTATACTGAGATAGTGTTATTTGGGAATTAGATCTAAAAACCTTCCTTTCACCCAACAAAAGGGAGATAAAACACTTTCATTTTCATGTAGAGTAATTTTGACACAGTGCACACTCCTGCCTACCCTGACTGCACCATTGGAATTATCTGTGTGTATAGCCTAACACATGATTTGGCCTAAATAAATTTCTCTTGCTTGTTGCTTCCCATAGCAACTACAAAGAGGGAAAAAATAAAATAGTGAAAAAACAAATAAGGTAAAACATTATTAGAAGGTAGAGAAGCTGTGAAGAAAGGGTATTATTTTAACTTTTTTTGTATTTTTTCTCTAATCTGCTGAGTTTTATGCAATCATCATTCCCAGGCATATGTAAAATCTCAGCATAAACTAATGCATAGTGGCTGTTAAGAAGTCAGGTAGCCTACTGTCATCCCTTCACCAAGGCAGGGATATTTATATCAGATGGATGCTTGTCTGTCTTGCTCTCTGACACCCCTAAGAGTCTCCAAGCTATTCTAGTTCCTCATTCTCTTTACTGTGAGGAATTTTTCCTGGTGGCTAAGATGAGCGTTTCTTTTTTTAGTTTAAGTCCTGAATGCTTATCTCAATATGACAAACAATTCGTGACCTTTTTGCTGATGCTTTTGATCTACCTGGAGACAAATATCACATCTCTCCCCTAGTACTGTGTTGGTTCTTTAGGCTATAAATCTTCAGCTAATTCGCTCAAGCCTGTTTTCCAGATCATCTCACTTTCTGGTTCACCTTTTGTCTCTGTCACTAACCTCTAGCTTTTTTATATATATATTCATTCTATCTTGTGTACCTACTCCATTTTCACCAACTTTTAGACAGGAGTTTTGCATATGTTTGGCCACATTGTCCATCTGAGGCTTTGTTATCTCTCCATCATTGTCTGTAAAATACACACTTTGAGCAGGTTTTATGTAATATTCCTAAATGCCTTTTGCTCAAGAAGCTAAGATGAAATACTTATTTGAATGAGAAGCAGCTCTGTTGAATTAAGAAATTATCCTGCATAAAAGTTGAGAAGGTGGGTTATGTAATATGAAGTTGTCATTTCCATCTTTTTTAATAATTTAAGGGGGTATAAAATGATATCTCTGTTGCAAATCTTCTTAGAGAGGATAGCTAATCATAAAGTAATACTGTAAATTTTATAACACTCTGCTGGATTAGATCTACAAAAGTGTTTCTTTGAAAAGGATAAAGAAATTAATTACAAGAAAACAGGCTTTTTGCTAGGTTGTCTATGAGACAACTCATACAGCTGGGATACTGACAGCATGGCTTTAATTCTTTTAAATTCTACCCAGTTTAAAAAAAAAAATCCCACACTACAAAACCTATCACTTCCTGCATTCAAAAACTTGTCAGGTTTTATGAGGGTGGATAAAACTGCTTAAAAACTTGCCAAAGATTAAGATGAATCTTTTAAAGGAAAGGTTAAAGCAGTCATAAATTTAAAATACCTTCTGTGGCTTTTATCACAAAACAACCCATAACGGGTTTTAACTCTGTCCAGTAAATATTCCTGGTGGAAGCAGAGGGTGTTTGTCTTACTGAGCCTCTTGAGGGCAGTTGGGAACATTAACACCTGTGTTATCCCCAAGCTAGAAGGTAAATTTTCCAAGTGCTGTATTCAAGCTGAACAGCAATACTCGTCTTTCTCCTTTTCTGAATGCATATTTTACTCTTCTCTGCTGAGTAAATCAGTGCATTTGAAAATTGAAACATGTTTAATGATTCCTTCATTTTGATTCCAGGCACTGGATATTATTTTCCCCCTGATGAAGCTGCTATTTACTGACATGGCAGCTGTGCTAGAAAGATGTAGTCAAGAGTCTAGGCTCTGCTCAAAAAGTGTCTTGTGCAGGAGTCAGTCTCTGACTGGTGAGGACAGCTGAGTGCACAGCACAGGGAGTGTGCTGGGCACAGGTGTCTGCAGCAGGATTCCTGCCTGCTCTGCTGTGCAGAAGAAAAGTTTAAGACAGGCAGTGGATGATCAAAATAGAACAGATCCACACACATAAAGGCCACCTACATCACTTGCAGTATGACTAACTTACAGAAGGGCTAGCCTTAAACAAATCATGAAGTTTTAAAATAAGACAAGTTGAGCTTATTTTTTATCCTTCAATTATTCAACATTCAGGATTTAAAGGTGCTCTCTATAGTTGACATCAGTAACTTTTTAGAGGAGGGAAAAATGCTAAGCAGAGATTCTCCAAGTCTCTGACTATAAGACCTGGAGCTTTAGAAAAACTGAAACATAATGTTCATGATAAAACAGAAGAAATCTGAAATGCTCTAATGAGAAATGTACATTTTTAGAGCGGAGTGAATCTTCATAAACACCAGTACCTCCAAGAAAATCCATTGTGAAAATGGGGAGAGGGAAATTACCCTGAGAAGTGTGTGACACTTTATTTGAATGGGGTTTTCAGTTGCTTCTGTCTCCTCGTGGTTAGAGGGCTGCAAGCTGAAAGGTTAACAGAAGGGAATTAAAATTCTTTGTGCAGTACAGTAGCACACAACTCTGTAAAGTTCCAGCCACAAGCAACCAAGAAACAGGAGCAGCACCTGGATCTGCATAATGCTCTGCCCAGCTTCATTAGTCATGTCTGCAGGGAGGATTTATTGCTTCAGAGGCAATGCCACGTTGTCTCTGTGCTGGTGTTTCTGCTTGAGCAGTGCCAGCCCGTTCAAGGCTTGCTCCTGGCTCTTTGTGCCATGCTCCATACTCCAAGAAGTATGGACATGGTCTGCAACACAGTCCTGCCCTTTGCACAGTAAGAGGTCCTGTCCTCAAAATCTCGTTCTCTCAGGTAAGAGTGGTATCCACCCAGTGCCAGGGAAATGCTGAACCCAAGGTTTTCTCCCTGGAGCTCAATGAGGTCAATTGATGCAGAGATGCACTTATACACAGCAGATTTCAGAATCTCTGATTGTTAATGTTGTTTCAATTACCTGGCTGGTAATTGTGAAGGATGTGGAATAGATAATTTAAGTAGAAGGTGCCAATGTCAAGCAAATGTAAGTAAAACATCAAACTTCCTCTAGAAGAATTACAGGTGCTGTACAAGACTCCGCTCAGAGCCACAAGTGCTAGAGTGTGTCCTCTTAGGCTCTGATTTTCAGTGTTGAGGAAGCTCCTTCCCTATTCCTTTGAATGGCTAAGGCTGTGTCCCTTTCCTTTCCCCTCAGTGACGGCTGGGCAGACAGGTATGACGTGACAGAGGGGTACCAGAACGAAGCTGTTGGCGGGATCACGATCAAGCTGCAGTCTCCAGACGTGAAATGGTTCGACGATTACTACCTACAGCTTCGTCCCGAAACCAACCATCGCAACCCATGGTTTCAGGAGTTTTGGCAGCACAGGTTCCAGTGCCGGTTGGAAGGGTTTCCTCAAGAGAACCCCAAATACAACAAGACTTGCACAAGTAAGTGGATTTATGACTTCTGCTATGTGAAACAATGTGACTGAAGGTCTGGTTTAATACAGCATGGTGTGGTGAAATAGCGAGTTGGGTTGAAAGGAAAAGAAGCTGTAATTGCAATGCTTGCTGTTTTCAAAATGTTGAAAAGCAAAATTTTAAAAGTATTCAGATTTCTAAAGAAACAGATAGGTACTGAAGCACTCTCTATATTTGAAAAACTTGGTGAGACTCCACCTTCACAGGCATGTAAACACCTTCAAAAATGCTGCGACACAAAATTAAATGTGCCTTTTCATAAAAAGAGCTGATCATATTGCTGTGGCTCACAAGAGCTATACACTAACAGTTTTCTGAAGCCCTTATGGCAATGAAATTTTTTCATTTGTGAACTTCAGAAAAAACTCTAGGTGATTTGAAAGATGTTCTTTCAGACATGGGTTATTTCAGGACACTCCATTTTGAATTGCTCTTTTTGATTCAATTGTACCAATTTTAGCAAAAGCTCCCACAACATTTTGTCATTTCTGCACTACAAATAGATGTGGTACGTTTTTCTGGGGTTTTGCTGATTTTTTATTATTATTTATTACTTCTGTTAATTGCTATTTATTTCATGAGATGCCAAGCAGTACTAATGTTGTCTAATGTACTAATTAGTCTGCATGCCCAGTCTTTCTCTTCTTTTGAGTGAGTAGTCCCTGAATTTGTGGTCTCACTGGAATTAGCATTTACCCAGTTCTCCTGGTGTGCAAGATACAGATTGAGATCTGAGGCAGGAGGCTGTGAACTGGCACCCATCTCTTGCATCCCAAAGGCAGTGGGGACCTGTGGCACCAGTCAAATGACAAGAGACACAACAGGAACCAACGACTCAGTGTGCATCAGCAAGAAAACCCCAGACTACCTGGAAGGGGTCCCTTGTTCAGGATCCTTCCTTTGAGACTAGAAGGACTGTTTCACAAGCCCCTTCTCACTCTCTGTAACTCCCTGAGCAATTTTTTAACTCTTTCTGAGCCTTGAGATATCACTAACACAATGGGTATTCTGGCAGTGTTGGGGATAGGGTAGGGCTGTGCTGGGCATTAGTACAACCACTCTAAACAGCTCTAAACCCCAAGGGTTCTTCCCTCCTAAAAATGTCACTATCTTACACACACCCATGAGACCAAGAAATGTCTTAAAGGATTAGTGTCTTGGATTTACACAACACAAACCCTTAACTAAATCCCACTTAATGGTCTTAAAGTCTTTCTGTTGATTTGGACAAGGTCGCAGAGGAAGCTTGTGACTGAGATGTAAATCGAATCTAGGAATCCCAAAATCTCAGTGTACACCTTCAACATTCAACTGACTTTTCCCCGCTATTTTTGTTCTGTTACCCTTCCAACACAGTCTGAGACAGGTTTTATTTGCACTATTGACAGGTACTGCATACTGAGCAGCAAACTTCATTGATTTCCCAATGATAATGTAGATCTGTTTCCTGAGATGTCAATGCAGTGGCCATAGCTGGATGCAGGCTAATAAAGACCTGATTTCCATCACTGTGCCATGTAAAAAAAATTTCAATTTGACTTTTGTTGGTTTCTTCTTTAACTTACCTCTTACCAGCAATTTGAGAATCTAATTTATGTTTTATGTGAAAGATTAGGAAATATGAAATGTAAGTACCTAGAGTCTTTTATAGCACCTAAAATAAAATTCACCCTCAAAGAAAAATTATCATGGGGGTGCAGGGAGACTTTTATACACAAAGTCATCCAGTCATGGGTATAAGACAATTTAATCATAAAGCTTGAATAGTTTGGCATGAACAGCACTCATGACTGGAAGCTTTCTCACAAAGAACCACAGTTCAAATAGGTTCCTAAAACCTGGAAGCGTGAAAGAAACACAAAAAAGTGCAAAAATCCAAATCTACTGATTTCCAAATCATGAATAGAAAAAAAGACTTTTTTTTTTTTCCAAATAATTTGCTCTAATTCCCTTTTCTTTGGTTTTATTGTAATATTCAATGCTGGACCATGATGGGTATAGTAAAAGAATGAAAAACAGATTATAATAGCTTTAATTTTTTCCTGCTGCTGTAGGGCAAAAAATGTTAATTCAAAGGTGGAATTCCCCAGGTTAACAACATTATGCTCAGCAGTCAAACTGTCCATTTAGTTGAGGTTTTCACGTAGGAAGTTGTTAGTCATCACATTACTTGGGTTTATAGTTTTGATTTTTATCTAGACCATCTGTCAAAATTCATATAACGGAAATTCAAAGTTTGGCCTGAAGGATGACGTGCAGATTTACTTAATGACAGTTTTTGAGCCACATGCTCAAACACCTATGCTGTTTTTCTCATAATAGCTCCAAAGCTAGGCAAGGGTGTATGATAAAGAGAAGAAACTTGAAATTACTCAACTCTGTGGATTAACCAGCAAGAAAGATATAAATATACTCACTGAGACTTGCAAGAGTGAGAGATTTTGATGCTGTGACTTTAAGATCAAAATTAACATGAATATTTGAGATTGGCATGGTAGTTGTTATTTCTGCCTCATTTCCTATCACCTATATGAATTTGAAAATTATATATTTTCAATTTCTATATTTCTATTTGTTTATTTCAGACACTCAAAGCTGTGAGTCCTAAATTCCCTCAGTTCAGACATCACAATTGTAAAGATGATACTTGCCCTCAATGGTCACAAGCATTTCACAGACTGTTCTAAGAGTTTCTGCATGATGAGGAATTAGTTTTGGTTCTGATTTCACCTAGTAAGGAAACAGGACTATGTCCTTTAATTTATCTAACAAAATACATCATCCTCTCCAGAAACTGCATTAAAAAACCCCCAAAACATAAAACACAAACACACTAAAAAAAAAAATCAAGCTAAAGGTTTCTCATGATTACAATTAATGAGATTAATTTTATTGAGAAATGCTGGCAAGAAATCAAACCCTTTTTTTTACATCAAAAGTCAAGCAATTCTTTACTTCTTAGAATAATGATAAAAAGATAAACATAGAGCTAATTGATGTTAATAGACAAGGTCATTATTAAATGAATGTGTCTATATAAAAAGCAATAACCATTATATTAGTGGGAAACAAAATTAATTGTTCTCTGTAATCCAGCTTTGTTATCACAAAAACATAAAGAATGGTTAACAGTATAATCAAATTTATTCAAAAAGAAAATAAGCACAGGAAGATATGGCTGAAATAACTGGCCTCACCTATGCACCAGCTGTGAATTTACTTGTTAAAATCTCTGCATTTGCTTTGATGAAGCCTGTCTCATAGAATATTAGGCTAAGTTTATCTCTGTGACAGAAAATACATGAAGTCATAAATCACTGAAATCATCTCCAATGACTTGTGAGTGTTTTTCTCACTTTTTAACATAAGCTATTCATAGAGAGTTTCAGGGCAGGTATTGTTATTAAAGAATACGTAATTTGGTATACATGATTTACACAAAATAAAATTATGAAATCAGACAAACAAAGACAATCCAAAAAACAATTTTTTTTCTCCATTCATTTCTATTAAGCACTAAAAAGTTTCCATCCCTTCATATACATTTGGTTCACACTGAGATGAAAATTTCAGCATCCAGCCCATTTTTCATTTGCAGATTAGAACAAATGCTTAATCCAAATGGGTGTCACTGCTGTCATTGCTAAGAACATTGATTTTCTGCCCAGCTGGAGCACTACACAAAGTGAGAAGTTCACTGACATACCTGACTTGATTTTCAGTGTAATCAGTTCCATGCCACAGGAGAGACGCTACAAGCCACCTCTGAAGAACAGGAGTCAGAACAAAGAATTTATAATTCATGTGTAAAAGGAGATGTATAAAGCCTTCAAACACTAGGGATTTTACAAGTTTTGGGGTGGGTTTCATCTCTAGCACCAGTCAGAGATTTTTTTTAATATCTAGGACCATAATTCAAAGTTTGTAAATATTACTGACTGCCTTTAGACCTTTGAAGACCAGACATTTATGTGCTTGCTTTCAGACAGAGTTCCCACCACACCTCTAATTCCTAGTACTTTTTCATCCTGGTGAGGGTTTAAAAGAATGCATCTTTTAAACATCAAGCGGAAACAAAACCCAACATAAGCTAATTATGTGGTGAAGCTCTGGCTCAATGGACAGTAGTGGAAAAGGACAAGTCCTCAAACCACCAGGAGCAGAAGCATATTTATTACATTTACCAGTCTGTTAAATTATTTACTTTGCCCACACTGTTAAGTAACATTATTTTTCCCATGCTGTGCAAAAGCCGGAGGCAAGGATGGAACAGCATTTTTTATGGTGATACTCAAACACAGAGCAGTACCAGAATACACATCCCAAGTGTCTGTGATCTAAGTCAAAGATAATAAAGAGTAAGTAAATAGAGGCTGATGCTGCTGAAGCAGTGCAGTATCTTACATTGATTGGCAAAGGTTACAGACTTAAGAAAAAAATAGCAGTTTCAGGTAAAGGAACAGTGGGAACAAGAATCTGGAGGGAGGTGACAAGTCACTAGTTCAGGTACTTACACCAGGGTCCTGACATTAAATACTGTGGGTTCAAAGCAGTGAAGGAGAAAACAAAAGGAAATTATGGAGGCTGGGTCATCAGAGATAAAGATCAGCCACAAACAGGACATAGAGGGCACCCTATGAGGAAAGTGAGGAAACCCCCTTGTGTCTGACATGGCTGGGAGCAAGGACCTGGGGACAGGGTTTATAGGGAAGAAGAACACACAGTGATGTAAGGTGTCCTGGTTACGGATGATTTGCAGCAGCATTCTGAATGCATCTTAGCAGGATGCAAAAGTCCCAAATTCCATTCATGATTTAACCATGTGTCTTCTCTGAGATAAAAGTGTTTTTTCCAAGAGTGTAAAACTTCTCACAGAAGAAGGATGACCAATATATCTCCAAGCAATTTAGAAGAGGATTAAGAATGAATGAGTTTATTTGCAGAAAGGGAGATTAGGGAAATTTGGGATAAATACAATAAAATTTTTGCAGCTTAAGGTACAAATGTGCACATAAAATGAAAGTGCAAAAAATACCTACCTGTTTGCTGAATCTCATCCAATTCCAGCTATTTTTAATGAGTAGAAAAGGACACACAGAAAGTCCTGTGGTTTCAGATGAACAGAAGTTTGGTTTAACAAATGGCCCTTTTGGGTTTCCAGATAGAAGGAAGGAATAAAACATGACTGTCTAGTCTTTGCACTGCAACATGCAAATCTGTTGA
Organism: Notiomystis cincta; assembly: GCA_013398075.1. Classification (NCBI taxonomy): domain Eukaryota; kingdom Metazoa; phylum Chordata; class Aves; order Passeriformes; family Notiomystidae; genus Notiomystis; species Notiomystis cincta. The sequence goes on along the minus strand of VZRX01017788.1, from coordinate 76,907 downwards.
TTAAATGTAGCTCAAATGCCAAAATTGGTTTAATCAGAACTCAGCCAACAAAACATAAGTGCTGTCAGAACAGAAAGATATTTTCCATATTTCAAGGAATGTGTCATATTTAAACATCATATTCCTCAGACTTAGCATTCCTATACTTTTATTTTCAGATTGCAAATAAAAGCAGAACAAATTTAGTCAAAATTAATTTTTGTTTTTTAAACAGTGAATTAGAAATCATTTTAATTCTCCTGAATAAATCCTGTATGTTGTTCAGTTTGATATTCATGCTTGGGCACTGACAAGCTGAATTATGGTCCAGCCCTCATTTTTATGCCCCATATTTCAGACCTGGATCTAAAACACTGTTATTACTACTTTTACAGTGATGCTGGGTCAGATCCAGAAATTTCCAAAGGCAAATCAGCTGTAAGGCATAAAGCCAGGTCTGAATTTTCTAGCAGCCTGATATCATCTGAGCCAGGAGCCCACACAGAGAAGTTAACTATTTTTTTGATTCAGAGAAAGAAGCAGTGTGACACTAAAAACTTCTATATGCTCTGGTTTATATTTTTAAAAGCCTTTTTGATATAAATTGATCCCAATTTTAACACATCCATAACTCAAACACTTTAATAGCTTGAATCTTCTCATTGTTTCACCAAACTCCTCCAAAATCCGACTACGAAAGTACATTTGCTTTTCCATCTCTTTTTGTCCCCTGATTTCTTCCTACAGTATATTAGATGTGTGTGATAACACACCTAATATGACTTTCTTCTTCATATTACAATTCCTTTTTCCATTGCCTTTTGGAGCCTTGAAAACTATGTGGACTCTATGTCTCTCTAGCATTAAAAATTAAATTATAATAAAATTTATTTTGATTATATTCATTACATATCGGATGTTTCAACTGGAGTAGCTCCTGCCATTCTTTTCTCTCAGCAGTTCAACTTCCTAGATAGATTCAAATACTTCCTATAAGCATGTTTGCAAGTACACAGAGTTTTATACCACCATTTAATGTGCTTTTGCACCTGTAGCAGTTGTGCTTTTTTGCAATTTATGACCAAAGAAACTGAATTCTGTAGATGAAGAATAGTACTGTTGTTAAGAAAACGATACAGAGAAATAGGTATCTATTCACTTACCTTCTCCAAGGACTACCTGTTTCTGTTACTCTTTTTGCTGATTATACTGGACTTGACAAGAGAAGCCAGGCTGCCACTGTTTCGTGGCCACACAGGGATGAAGGTCCACTTCTGCTCAGAGCTGTGAGAGCTTTGAGAATGCCATGGCTATACACCTTTAAATAGATGTAAAATGCCAAAGTCAACTAAGTACTCAAAAAAAACCCCAAACCTTTTGAAAGTCCTCTCTGCTATTTAGGACGTTGAATGTGGCCTCTCAGTCATTCTCAGAATTTCGGTGCTATTCAACATGTAAAGTGTGACAGTCCTGCTATTGGCTTTCAGTTGAGAAGACTGAAAGAACTGGTGAAAAGCACTGGGTGAGGGAATTGCACTGGAAGGTACTTCCTTGTCAAATTGTTCCATAGTAGCACTGAAATGGGTCATTATTGCTTTCTTATCTCAGTAACACTGAAAAGCTTTGTTTCAAGTTTTTTAATTTACCTTCATATTGTTCCAGTTTTATGCTATGGATGAGTTTTGCCTCAGCATCAAAATGACATTTCCTGGTGAAAAAGGATATTTGAACGGTATGAAATTTCCCATAGAGCCAAAAATATCTCTTTTCTTCACTCCAAGAGCCTGCAATAAATTAAAATATGAAAAATAAATAAATAAATAAAATACTGCATTTTTTTTTAGCAGAAAAATGCACCCTGAACCTTACAAATAACACAGAACTGAAAGTTACTTTATCATTTCACAGTGCTTTGATAGAAACCTCTGATAACAGATTTTGGAAAAGGTTCCAAAATCAATCTTTTTCTATATTTTTAAACAACAACAATTTAATTAAATATGAACAATATAGTTGGTATGTACAACCTTTCCTCTGTCTTATAAGATACTACACATTTCTTCAGTGGAGAGGCATGCATGTTTCTGGGAGGACTGACTCGGTGGCATGTCATCCAGAGCACACAGATCCAGGGAAAGTTCCACGTGTGTTCCCAAGGGGCACAACAGGGACAACACGGACCTGCTGACAGAGTTAAGAAGCCACACACTATATCCTGCAGCAGACAGATACTACCATGGTTTTGTTGGAAAGATTAGCATGTTGTCCTGATTTTTTCTAAGAAATTCACTAAGGCAAAGGAAAGAAAATATAGGAAAGCACATTAGTTGATGGACGTCAAGTACCATGAGCAGAATGTTAATGTGGGACAAACTTGCCAGCAAAACTAGAACTCATTTCTAGTCAGCCTCTGGTCCCTCAAAACAAAACTTAGCACAAAGAATCGCTGAAGTTTTTAATGGCATATTTACGGAAATTTTATAGAAATTAAATTGTGATATAGTCATGGGGAAATATTACAAAATAATTGGAGGCTGTAGGATATGCCTGTGGTTTCCATTGTAATGTCTCATGACTTTATCATAAACAACCTTTTGATCACTGAGAAATTTAATAATAATAATAATAATAATAGTAATAACAATAACGATAATAATAATAATAATAATAATAATAATAATAATAATAGTAGTAAACAATTTCCCTTCATTTCAGTGTTAAACTCATTGCACAGCAAACAAACTGCTCTGCACTTTAAAAAGCATATTCTCCTATATTGTGCCTCATATTCTGTTCTAATTCTCCTCAGGGAATGAAATAAGGGGGTTGAGGGATTGCTCAGAATGTAAAGTGTTTTCACTCTTCCTTTTATCCTTTATTCATTCTTTAAAATACAAAGTATTATCATCTTTGGAAAAGTTAGAAAGCAGAAAAACATATTGAACTGTGGTAATTTTGCACTCTTTAACATCCTTGCTTGATGAGGTTTTGTAAAATCACCAGCTGGCAAGCAGAAAAAATTGTATTTCATCTTCCTTGAGGGTAAAAAGCAGGGAAAAAAAGAGGAATGACAGGTTTTACATCAAAAATCTGTAAAATAATGAAATCTATTGAAGAATGCTAATTTTCATGCTCAGTAATAGAAACAATAGACGAGTTTCAGAATTTGCTGCAAAGATATGGGTTTGGTTTGGTTTGGTTTGTTTTTCCATATTTGGAAGGAGGGTGTCAGTCTTGAAAGAACTATTTTTTTTAGTCTTACTGATAGCCAGGACCACCAGTTCTGGGAGCTGCTGGAGTAGCTCTGGAGCGTGGGAAGCAATCCAGAGCTGGCTCACCATGCACAGGGACTAACAGCATCCATAAGTGCTTTCCTGGATCACTGCCCATAAGTACACTAATTGTTTCTAAATAGATCCAAGAAATGAACCGTTGCTAGTTGGAATCACTTTCTTGGTGAAAGAACATGTTTCTTTTTCATCATCTACATATTTGTGTGCTTTGGAGATGTGACAACAGAAAAGAACAAATTTGGATCAGGAGTTTAGTGCTGGCCCACCTCCGTACAGTTACTCACACAATAGAATCATGGAATAGAATGGTTTGGATTGGAAAGGAAAGGACCATAAAGATCAAGTAGTTTTAGTCCTCCTGCCATGGGCAGGGACGCCTTCCACGAGACCAAAGCCTCATCCAGGAATGGAGCATTCACAGCTTCTCTGGGCAACTGGTTCCAGTGACTCACCACCTTCGATTATTTAATCTAAATTCTAATATTTAATCTAAACCTGACCTCTTTCCATTTAGAGCCATTCCCCTTTTGTCCTTTCACTACATGCCCTTTTGAAAACTCCAGCATAGATTCATAAATAGCTTGATATATTCCAAACACTGCCATTCCATTAAATTCATCCATGCCACTTTTCCATGTCAAGATCACCTTGTGTCAGGAAAGGTTCTTGACTGAAGTCAGCACTCATGGATGAGTAATAAGGATAAGAACATGTGCTACAGTTACAGCAAGAACAATATGCAAGAAGTCTCAAATGAACAATGTGTTTAAGGCTACCTAAAACATAATCGTTGCAGAGATAGATTTTAATATTTTTTGCCTTCTTTGTTTGTTTGTTTGTTTGTTTTTGTTGTTGTTGTTATTACTGAGTGAGACACTACCTTTTAGCTTGTGTATTCAGCCTTCCCTTAAACCACTGCTAGGGTTACTGAGGTAAGTAAGGGAGTAAGGGTTACTTATATGCTTCAAGACTGACATGCCAAAATACTTTGTGAAATGGGTTGAAAATCACTTTCAGCCTTGGTTTTGATTGGGGTTTTCTTAATGCTGATACTTTTTAGGCTTCATTACAATATACTAAAGAGAAAAAAAAAATCTTTTGTCTTAGTTTTTGCAATTTTTCCTTAAATACAGAATATTGCAGTACTATAAACTGACCTGGGCAGGTTGGATTTGCCCCTGTATAGCCAAGTGAGACAATTAATATCTCAGGTGGATGTGTTCTCCAGCTGCAGGAAGTATATTAAAATTCTCACAACAGCTAAATCCTTCACAATTCCATTGACAATTGCCAGCAGCTTCTAGGAAGAGCTAAGCAGCCTCATTATAAATCATCAGGTAAACAGAATGAGGTTCAGTGTTTAAAGAAAATCAGAATAATAATTCCATAAAATTGAAGCACAAAGCCCAGTGGAGAGTAAGAATTAAGAAGTAAGTTATTAGATTTTTAAGCAATCATATGCAATAAAGCAGCTGAAATATTGTTTTATGATAAATACTATTGCCAATGCAAATCTGATTCATTCTAATGGCTACTATAATTAACTGCATAGTGTGTGAGCTGCTAATTTGGTGGATGAATAATTGGTTAAAACAAGTTTTATGTATTGCAGTGTAATATGCTTGTTCAATTTTCCACTTAATTTCAATTAATATGGGTTTTACATGTACTCTACTGTTGCAGTTTTTATGCCTATTATTTTTAATTAGGAAAAAGCAATACCTTGGTAGAACAGAACAAATGAGCAGCACAGTGTGTTTTTTACAAGCTGGGTTTTTTTTTTCCATTAAGATACTTCAACCTCATATTGTTTAGCCTTCCAAAATGTTAATAATCACTGCTCCTGAGGTTGACTTAAAATGATGGTGCCAGCTTCCACATAAAACAGAGGGGAAAAAGGAATCTCTGTTTTCTAATTCACTTTCTGACCTCTACACAGTGTTTTTCAGTTCAAACTGTGTGTTTTACTACCTTCCTGATGTTTCCAGTGCTACAATAGATTTTAGTGATTAGAACTGTGGAGTGATGTTCTTGTTCACCACTGAAAAGTTGTGCTTGTATGTAGTCATACCTATTTTATGATGGCATTGATCACCACCTGGAGATTCTTACCCTTTTCCACTCTAAAGGCACCTACACATCAGAATGGGTTCTGGTCTGCTGGATGGATATTGTTAAACTAGATGAGTGCCACCCTGAGAGTCATATATTAATCTTCATATCTTTAAAGAAAAAAACTGTCTGTGCCTCAATCTTCTCGTGGCATAAAATACTTCTCAGATTGTGCTGCCTCGGCAGGTGGAGCCCCACCCCTGGCCCTCACCAATGCCTCTGTGGGAGGCAGACTGTCATGGAGTGCACAGGTTGTTTTTGGCATTCCCTTTGTTCTGGGCTGCCCACACAAGGGACTCTCTAGCTCCTAGGATTGCAGCTTGGTTGATAAAAGGAGAGCAAATGTTCTAAATAGAGCTCTTTGTTTGTCCTCCCTCCAAAGACAAATCTTTCTAGGCGTCAGATAATTTTCCAGCACAACTGATGCAGTTGTTTTATTTCTGACTCTTCTCACCTCCCCAGTATTAAAGATCTTGGGGTCAGAGCGCAGTTGAGAAGAAAAACTCCAGCCTACTCTTCCTTAGTTTGCCTGGTGCTGTCAGCAGAGGAAATCTGTGTTAGTAATAACAGTGGATTATAAAAATGGAAGGTGCTGCCCAATGAATTTTTTTCTGTGCATTGCACAGAAGCATAAATAGAAAATAGAAATGCAAACATCATGTTTTAAAAGACTAAAAAAGTAAGATTCACCAATTCTGGCTAAGCAGAGTCATTGCCTAACCCACATTGTCAAACCCTTCACAGATATTTTAATGTATTCACTTGTATTGCCTCTGTGCCGGTTTGGACACAAATCCAGGAGGAAACAACCCGGAAGGGAGTCTCTCTCCTCTCCCCCGCCAGCCAAGCAAGCAGGTCCCGGCAGTCCCTCCCCCACGGGTTCGGGAAAAGAACTTCTCAAACAAAAGTGAAAAAAACCCTATTTATTTAACAAAGAGAGTTCCCCTTCCCATCCCAGAGATGGAGGTCAGTGGGTTTCCCTCAGTTCTCTCACATGTCCCAGGCCCAGGGCCTGAGCAGAGCCGAGCCCGGCCAGGTCGAGGGGGTGGGTTCAGGGTCCCAAACCAAATGGCCAGGAGATGATGAGCTGGTCCCAGACGAAGAAAACAAGCCAAAAGCAGTCTGAAAAGGAAGAGAAGCCGCTGAGGCAGATCTCCATCCCTCTCCAGCCGAAAGCCGAAAGGTAGAGAGCAACCTCCCCTCCTCCGCTATGGCAGAGGGAAAAAAAGTCTCCAGCTGGGTTAAAAATATGTAAACATGCAAGGTCAAGTGAGCCGCTGTGAAGAGTCCTCTCGGCTGCAGTTTAAAGGTACATTCCAGCAGGCAGTGGGGAATACAGGATTGTCATAGAATCACCCCAAGACAGCATCATCATCCTCACTTCATAAAGAAGTGACTGAGCAAGAGATGTAGAAGTAGGAGAGTTATTAGGGGGAAACTTTTGGTACAGTAAAGGAGTGGTGCCAAGGTCAGTCTGTATGCACAGGATTAGTTTCATGTCTCTGAAACAAAGGTGTTTTCTTGGAATTGTGAAATGGCTTGGATTGGAAGAGACCTTAAAGATACTGTAGTTCCAATTCCTCTACCATGAGCAGGGACACCTTCCACTAAATCAGGCTGCTCAGAGCCCCCACCCAGCCCAGCCTTGAACACTGCCACAGATGGGGCATCGACAGCTTCTCTGGACAACAGGGTTCACTGTTTATCCACAGTGGAATTTTTTATAAGGTTCCTAGAGAATAAACCTCTAATTAGCATTTACACTGCAACTAATATCTTTTATGAGCTGTTTAGGACACTTTAAAATACTTTTTCTACTGTTAATAATTAAGCCACCAGCAGATGTCTGAAAGTCTGACTGTATTGCAGGCCTGTTGACTGAACTCTCTGCTTGTTCCCTGACAGGCCAGATGACTCTGAGGACGCAGCATGTTCAGGACTCCAAGATGGGCTTTGTAATCAATGCAATATACTCAATGGCCTACGGGCTCCACAACATGCAGCTGTCGCTGTGCCCAGGCTACGTGGGCCTCTGTGACGCCATGAAGCCCATAGATGGTCGGAAACTCCTGGAATCCCTCATGAAGACTAACTTTACTGGGGTCTCTGGGGACATGATCTTGTTTGATGAGAATGGTGACTCACCAGGAAGGTAATGTTGGCATCTGTCAAACTGTTTAATAGCAGAGATGCTAAGAGTACGTAGTAGATATGTGCAGACTTGACGCCAGAGCTAAAATCTCATACACCTAGTCTTACATTTCTTGATTCCTGTGCTTATTTTTCAAAAACAGATTTTTCTTAATGTGCATTTTTTATGGTATTTAAAATTAAAGATGTGGACTTTCAGGTGTAAAAGATTTCTGCATGAATTTGCATTTTCATCTGTACCATTTAAAAGTAATATTATTGAAAACAAGTTATCAGAACTTTATGTTTGTAGACCATGATATCCACCACAGCCTATTTCTCTCTTTATTTGTGTGTTTAAGGGTATGTGTTTGACCCATAAACAATAATAGCAGACTTAGTTCTTTTATTAAGAAAGTTAAAACAATATCAGAAATACTGTATTGATGCACCTGGAATTTCCTTTTTTATCAGAATTATTAAAAACCTGCTTACATATCTTCCAAATGGAACCTTTCCTTTTGCATAACACACTAAGCTGTCAATCTATACCGTGCTGCTGTAAGACAAATTGAATTTACACAAAGATTGTTTTGCTGATAACATACATATGTATACATATACCTATGAAATAGAAGACAAGTTTTTCTATGACACGTGTATCCATAGAAATGCACGTTAGAAAAAGTCATTGGGTGGGAATTTTTCTGGCTTTCTGCCTAATGAATTTTCAAAGGATGAACAGCAAGTGTGATAGTATTTAAAGTACATTTATTCCCTATATTTTGATGTGTTTCCTATCTCCTTCACTCCTTTTGCTCCAGTATTGTTTGAGATAGCCCCTTGCATCCACATTATTGGGAAGTTTTAAACATCTTTGTTATAGTGCCATATAAACAGGTGACTAGAGGGAAATTTTTTACCCTGTACACTCATTTAAATTTCATCTTCTCCTACTAATGTGAACTGAAAGGAAAGCATTAACTTCCTAGTAGAAATGGGTAGAAAAAATTAAATTCATTGGTCAAAATATTTTGACATTTCCAAAAATTTCTGCAATTCCAAACATGATTTTTTTTCCTCATTCTATTTGCAAACCTGTAAAGTCAGCATTCTCCCCAAAAAGCAATCAGGACAGCCACCTACACAGTAGTCTGTGTCTGTTTCTGGAGACACAAATTTTCAAATTCTTCAGATTCAAACTCTAAGGGCACTGTGAGCTAGTAGGAGAAGTCAGGCACAAACTGGCAGAAACCTAGGAAAATTTCAAACGGAAATTTGTTTTCAGAGCTTTTTTAGCATGAGCAAGCCTGTCTTCTGCTAAATGTTTCTATTTTTACAAATAGCTGAATTTTGAAGAAAAATGTTAAGTCTGAATTTTTCTGGCCAAATTTTTTAACGGACTTATCTCAGACTTCTTTAAAAGGATTTCTTTTTGGATTTTTGCTCAGATGCAGTGGACTTCATCCTACTTGACTCCAATCAGTTTCACTCATTTCTTGTGTAAAAACAACTGAGATAAATGAGTGATGTGTAGCCTGCCAAAAACAAATATGTGACATCACAATATCAATAACAATATCTAAATATTGCAGAGATCTTTTGCTTTAACTTTTCCTCATGTTGGCATTCTTAACGGTAATAATTTAACATTATTTGTTGCAAGGAATTTAACTGAGTGTCTTGGATATTTTTAAATTCTGAGAAAGATGATGAAGAAATTATATCATATGCAGTTATTTGCTCAGTCACAATTGGAGATAAGTATTTCTCTGAAGAGCATGGGGACACCATGTTGAATGTGTACCTCTTGAAGTCCAACTTCAAGAAAGTCCAGCTTCCCTGGATTTTTGTAATATTTGTATCTACTCAAACGAATGGACTGTTTATGGTTACAAAGTGGTTCCAGACTTTGTTTTCTTTGAAATCATAGTTCTTTGTTACTTCTTGTCCAGCAAGAATCACATCGTTAAATCCAGTTTATATGTTTTAGTCAGACAACATCGAATCAAAATTTATTATTTCATGATTAACAAGATTTTATAGGACGCTCCATTTCTAACTTCCAGGTTTTGAGTAGTCTATAGTCTTTCAAACACTGTCAAACACTGTTTGGAAGAGCTTGGAGATGGTGCAGTCATACTGGAACAATTCATCTGCCCTGTTCACTTGTACTGATAACTGCATCTTCACTTTGTAAAACAGGAATTTAAATCCTCACAGCTGCACTGTGGTGGTGGTGTTAAGCAGGAAATCAGAACATAAAAAAACCTTTCTGACCTAGATAGCTCAGGATTTTGATGTATATCAAAAAGGTTTCAATATTATACAACAGATGATTAATCCCAGAAGATGCTTTGAATCCTGGCCCTATTTCAAAGTCCTTTATGTGTACGTTGAGTTTTAAGCAGACAGACAGTTTAGTCTAGGGCCTGTGAGACAGGAGACATGGAAAAAAAAAGAGTATGGAAGCCATGATTCCTCAGGAAGATAATTATCTGTAAATACTGTCAAAACTCTAAAGAAGAAATTGATGAGCAAAGAAAACAGGCAAGAAAAAACAAAATGCTGGTGCTTTAACTAAGCTACCAGTAGAGTATGTATTCTCAACAACTTCATGGCACTTCTGTTTTGAAACGAGTATTTTGCACAGTGATTAGAGCACTGCTGGAAATGTGCTATTGTACCATCTGGTCTCTCCTATCCTAAAGTGACAAACTGTCCCTGTATTATCTCAAGGAACCTCCAGGGAACCAGTGACTCATGAACTACGCCACAGCAATGGACTTACTGAATCTTGCTATTTCTACCCATCAGTGCTGTTCTCCACAGAGAAGGCTTATTGAGGCAATACTATATTAAATTTGTTAGGTTCCTTTCCAGTATTCCACTTGAGATGTATGCATGGAACTACAGCTGGGGAGATCATTGGTTTAGGTTCTGTGGTCTGTCAAGCACTGGCAGTACTTTTGTTTGTCTGTCCATGAAAGCCTAAACTGGAAGCTTTAACAAAGTTATTCTCATAGATGTGTTGCAGTGTCTGACAATGTTGAATAATGGCTCTACCGTGTCTTCTGGGCTAACTTTTTGGTTAGTTTGTTCAATTCTTGACAAACGGTTACTATGGCTGCAAACCTCAGAAAAAAGTTAGTTTATAACCATGCACAAAAGTCTATTTCTTTGGGTCTGTGCTTGTCTTATCTGGATTCAATTGTTTTGTGTCAGTCTGGCATTCATATCTCCAACTTTGAGGAGGTCATTGTTGAAGCCATGGACATTTCCTTCCTTATACAATACAGAAATTGAAATATTTAAAAATCCAGAAGCATCACAAATTGTTCATTCTACTTGTGCTCATTTGTTCTGCTTTGGAAAGATTCAAGAACAATACAACATGTGTAATATCACACTGTCCATTCAGTCAGACTCCACTTTCATTTCCTTTCAGAGGCTGCTTTCAGTCCTGACCCTGCCCTGGGTGTGATTTTGACATTGAATCCCTCCTGTACCATAGTTTCTCCACTGTGACAGACTTTTTCTTGATTCAAAGCACCCTGAGATCCACGGATGAACAATATTATAAAATAGTTTTACTGTAATTTTTTGCATCAGCGTGGGAAAAATATTGATGTTAGATATAGTATGGCTACTGCTTGTCAGTCTTAAAAGTGTTTCTTCAAAAGTTAAGAGAGGTATCTGTGTGTCTGTCATGGTTTAACCCCAGCCAGCAACCAAGCACCTTGCAGCTGCTTGCTCAGTCCTGCACCAACAGAATCAGGGAGGGAACTGAAAGAGCAAGGGATAGAAAACTCATGGGTTGAGATAAAAACAGTTTAATAAGAAAAGCAAATGCCATGCACTCAAGCAAAGCAAACCAAGAAATTCTTTTATTTCTACCTGGGCAGGCAGGTGTTCAGCCAACTCCAAGAGAAAGGGCCCCATCATGCATAATGGTGACTTGGGAAGACAAAGGCCATAACTCCAAACATCATCTCCTTCCTCCTTCTTCCCCCTCCTTTATATATTGAGTATGATGACACATGGTCTGGAATACTCCTTGGGTCACTTGGGGTCAGCTGAGTCTCCTCTCAATTTCCCATTCACTCCTGACCTCCTTGCCAGTGTGACAGTGCAAAAAGGCCTTGGCCTTGTGTAAATCCTGCTCAGCAATAACAAAAACATCCCTATATTATAAATTGTTTTCAGTACAAATCCAAAACACAATCTCATACCAGACACTGAAGAAAATCAACTCTACTCCAACTAAACCCAGCGGGGTATCCTACTTAAGAGATTGTTTGATTTAATGAGCAGTTTATTTTCCTCATCTGTGCATTGAACTTCATAAATTACACTCTAACAACACCACTCTTAATGTAACCCTGTCTATATGCTTTGCCCTCAGGACTAATTTGGTGCCTATTGACAGGAAAAAGATGTCTCCTTGTTTATGAACGAGGCAGCTTTTCTAAAGCCAAGATTGTCTTAACTTCCTTGTTCTATATTGTTTTCTTGTTTTCCACCAGTAAATTTCATATTGCTTAGACATATGATTGCCAAATCCACTAAGGAAGAGGTAAAGGAAAGCATGACATCATTTCTTCAGGAACTGCCCAACTTTTAAAGCATGCCTTACAAAAAAGTGCTAAAAGAAGAGGCCTGTAAGGCAGAAGGGTGGGCTGCTGTTCAGCAGTAGGAGGAAGTGAGCCCTATGTGGCTCCACAGACTTTCTGCAAGACTCTGTGGGAACTGAAGAGAAAGTAGGAGGAAGAGGAACATGAAACTGAAAACTGATCAGCTCTATCTTTGACCCAAAAGCAGCCTAGAACTGAGTCATGAGTACTCTTTCTCTTCCACACCATACTGCACAAAGAATTAAATGGGTTTTGATCACCAAGGAATTACATAAAAATGATTGTATGGACCGGAAAGCTCAGCATTTGCTGATGCAGTGTTGGAGAAACGAAAGGGGAAGGAGAAAAAACCAAACTAGGAAAGAGTCCTGGACTCTGTGCCTGAAGAGTGATGCCTGATTCCTCTCTGTGTTCCACACCAAATTTCATCTTGCAGCAGAGGAATTTGCCTTTTATCACACAGACCCAGGTTGCTTCTACCTCACTTTGAGAGTTTTGTCTGTCTTCTTCCCTCAGGAAGGGAATAAGCACCTGCGGACAGAGTGTTAGGAATTGGCATTATAGGTTTAGATCACTCAGCATCAGCTATAGGGGGAACTGGGATTCTATATACAATTGACTTCCTTGGCTGGAAGCTGCACAGGTTTAATTCTGTTTAACTTGTTTTCCTTAAATAAATAGTCATTCTCAGAAGCACAGTCACTTAACCTNCATTGAATCCCTCCTGTACCATAGTTTCTCCACTGTGACAGACTTTTTCTTGATTCAAAGCACCCTGAGATCCACGGATGAACAATATTATAAAATAGTTTTACTGTAATTTTTTGCATCAGCGTGGGAAAAATATTGATGTTAGATATAGTACGGCTACTGCTTGTCAGTCTTAAAAGTGTTTCTTCAAAAGTTAAGAGAGGTATCTGTGTGTCTGTCATGGTTTAACCCCAGCCAGCAACCAAGCACCTTGCAGCTGCTTGCTCAGTCCTGCACCAACAGAATCAGGGAGGGAACTGAAAGAGCAAGGGATAGAAAACTCATGGGTTGAGATAAAAACAGTTTAATAAGAAAAGCAAATGCCATGCACTCAAGCAAAGCAAACCAAGAAATTCTTTTATTTCTACCTGGGCAGGCAGGTGTTCAGCCAACTCCAAGAGAAAGGGCCCCATCATGCATAATGGTGACTTGGGAAGACAAAGGCCATAACTCCAAACATCATCTCCTTCCTCCTTCTTCCCCCTCCTTTATATATTGAGTATGATGACACATGGTCTGGAATACCCCTTGGGTCACTTGGGGTCAGCTGAGTCTCCTCTCAATTTCCCATTCACTCCTGACCTCCTTGCCAGTGTGACAGTGCAAAAAGGCCTTGGCCTTGTGTAAATCCTGCTCAGCAATAACAAAAACATCCCTATATTATAAATTGTTTTCAGTACAAATCCAAAACACAATCTCATACCAGACACTGAAGAAAATCAACTCTACTCCAACTAAACCCAGCGGGGTATCCTACTTAAGAGATTGTTTGATTTAATGAGCAGTTTATTTTCCTCATCTGTGCATTGAACTTCATAAATTACACTCTAACAACACCACTCTTAATGTAACCCTGTCTATATGCTTTGCCCTCAGGACTAATTTGGTGCCTATTGACAGGAAAAAGATGTCTCCTTGTTTATGAACGAGGCAGCTTTTCTAAAGCCAAGATTGTCTTAACTTCCTTGTTCTATATTGTTTTCTTGTTTTCCACCAGTAAATTTCATATTGCTTAGACATATGATTGCCAAATCCACTAAGGAAGAGGTAAAGGAAAGCATGACATCATTTCTTCAGGAACTGCCCAACTTTTAAAGCATGCCTTACAAAAAAGTGCTAAAAGAAGAGGCCTGTAAGGCAGAAGGGTGGGCTGCTGTTCAGCAGTAGGAGGAAGTGAGCCCTATGTGGCTCCACAGACTTTCTGCAAGACTCTGTGGGAACTGAAGAGAAAGTAGGAGGAAGAGGAACATGAAACTGAAAACTGATCAGCTCTATCTTTGACCCAAAAGCAGCCTAGAACTGAGTCATGAGTACTCTTTCTCTTCCACACCATACTGCACAAAGAATTAAATGGGTTTTGATCACCAAGGAATTACATAAAAATGATTGTATGGACCGGAAAGCTCAGCATTTGCTGATGCAGTGTTGGAGAAACGAAAGGGGAAGGAGAAAAAACCAAACTAGGAAAGAGTCCTGGACTCTGTGCCTGAAGAGTGATGCCTGATTCCTCTCTGTGTTCCACACCAAATTTCATCTTGCAGCAGAGGAATTTGCCTTTTATCACACAGACCCAGGTTGCTTCTACCTCACTTTGAGAGTTTTGTCTGTCTTCTTCCCTCAGGAAGGGAATAAGCACCTGCGGACAGAGTGTTAGGAATTGGCATTATAGGTTTAGATCACTCAGCATCAGCTATAGGGGGAACTGGGATTCTATATACAATTGACTTCCTTGGCTGGAAGCTGCACAGGTTTAATTCTGTTTAACTTGTTTTCCTTAAATAAATAGTCATTCTCAGAAGCACAGTCACTTAACCTCAGAGTGTTCAGGGAACTTTTCATGGTGTTAGAAAAAACTCTCAAAAAAGCCCCAACGATAAACCTGAAACAAAACTGGAATAGAAATAGAAATAGAAAATAAATAAAGAAAACACCCCATCACTCCAACTTAATATATGGAGGAAAAGCAAGATTATGATATCACAGAAATTATTGTGAGATATTCAAGGGCAAGCATAATTCTTTTCATTTTTTCTTCTTCATTTCAACATGCTTGATTTTTGACTTTATGGTGTTCCTTTAATTTGAGATATTTCATTATGTTCTCCTCAACTTAGCTATGTCTCTCCTTTCTGTTTCCAAAGATATGAAATCATGAATTTTAAACAAATGGGGAAGGACTACTTTGATTATATCAATGTTGGCAGCTGGGACAATGGTGAGCTGAAAATGGACGATGATGAAATATGGGCAGAGAAAAGTAATATCATCAGATCTGTGTGCAGTGAACCTTGTGAAAAAGGCCAGATCAAGGTAAATATTTTCTTCATTTGCTTCAGTCTTGCAGCATGCATAGTCTCAAAATTTGAAAGCAAGGTTTTTCTTGACTTCTACATGGAGACAGTATCCCACATCTTAATTAAAACGTACACTACTAATGCATTTAATTCTTACTCTTATCATAATTATCTCACTATATTCATAAGATGCCATTTTCTTGATTTCTATATGTGTGGACTTCTGACATTTAGGGGTTTTTACTTATATTCCAAATATAAGGAACAGGTTCAAATAGGTATTTTTTGGAGGCTTTTTGCTGCATATTTTTACAGCATCTGATTTCATATGGAGTACAAATCCCTGAGTTGGACTTGTCAGTACAATTGCAGGTAAATTATAAATAATAATTGCTACTATTTTAGTGCTAGACATAGTCACCCAGACTGGAACATTATTAATCAGAGCTGAAGTCTGTGGTATCATCAGAGAATAACAACTACTACCTCTACTTCAAACTTCAGGATATGTAGGTAACATATTTTTTAATTATACTTGTTTTACTGCTTCTTTGTTTCCCAGGTTTTTGATTTTTCCTTCTGCCTTTTCCACGCTGCAGTAAGGAAGGAGCATAGATGAATCTGTCATATATTAATTATACACTATTTTCCTTCAGCATCCCATGACACTTCCTGCAGAACTGTTAAAATACTGCAAGTCCTTAGCTTACCTTGCAGTCATTTATATAAAAGCCAGTGGAATGAGGGGATGGCCATGTTTAACAGGAAAAATATCAGGCGTGACTTCTGACAAGTCTCACTGGAAGCTCACTTTTCTCATGTGTTAAAATGGCATGACTGAAAATTGGGAAGCAGCTGCAAAGAGGGGCTGATGAGAGCATGACCAATCTCTGCAACACAAAGCAAATCTCTTTTGTCTGAGTTTTACAGAATTTTAGGACACGGTCACCCTGTTTAATTCACTAATTAGTCTTTGGCAGAGTCATTTAAGTGAGATTCATCAGATCAATTGTATTTGTCTCCAGAGTAAGGCTAAGGAATTATGTCAGATTTATGAATAATATACTATTCCAGACAAGAAGTAATCTCATCCTTGTGTAGGCTTTGAAAACTGACCGAGCTTAGTTTAGAACTTCCCTTCCCTGGGGGAAAAAGACACCCAGATAGGGCAGCTGGTTCTGATAGGAGCACACCTTCTGCAGACACATAAAGGCAGTGGGATGAGTTACTCCCACAGTCACTAAACACAGGTCTGTTGTTGGCCTGCTCCAGGCACAAAGTCACACACAGGGAGGGTGGAGGAGGACAAAGAGCTAACATCTTCAGAACTGACTGTGTGGATCTGAGTTCCTTTTTGATCTGTTGCCATAACTCAGGTGAAGGGAAATATCTTGTGGCCTTCATCCACATAGTCTCCTTCCACCTTCTGCCCATGCTCCCAAGGATTCTCTCAAGAGGATTCTTCACAATGAAGCCAAGTCAGCACACACTTATAGATATGCTTGAAGTCCAGTGTCTGAAATGTTCTGTTTGCTCATCATTAGGTTATTGATCATAAATCTCAAAATTTACCTCACAGTCTTTATCTTCATGGACTTCACAGATGGTGGGAACTTGACACTACCAAGCTCTATGATGGTTTTACTGCAAACTTCTGTGTAACTGAGTTATTATGGAGGGATTTAGAACATTGAATGTAATGCTGTCCAACTTCAGCAACAGTTGGTGAATCCATCCATGGGATTTGATAAAATCCAAATACAACCCAACTTTATACATTTGAAATAGTGTGGAGATATGATTATTTACATAAATACAGGCTCAAAGGGTTGCCCAGATGACAAGGGGAAAGGAAAATAATTTTTGTTTTAAAGATAATGGACTGGCAAATATTTGTTTACAGTTAAGTGATTCAACAAAGAATTATTCAGGATATTAGAAATAAAATAATGAATAAATTGCTGGCTAAGCAATTTAACACAAAAAAAAATCTGACTTTAGTCTGTGTCTTGAAGAACAGTTATCTTGATTTCTAGAGAAAGATACATAATCCTTCTCTAGTAGTGCTGGGTAAGAAATTATCAGTGTATCAGTGTCCTGACTGATTTGTCAAATTCCAAGTATTTTACAGAAGATCTTAATTTGCTGGGAAGTTACACTTGCTGGAAAAGTGTAGATATAAAAGAAATTTTGTTATTTCTTTAACTTTTAATTATATTAAAAAATGAAAGAAATCCCAAGGTATGGTTTATTCTGGAGGACAGGTATTCTGGTTTCCAAGTAGCTCTAGTCTCAACTCTTGCAGAATAAATCACTTATACTCTTCTATCCTTTTCATCAATTTAACTGTTTTGGTGTTGGTTTTTTTCTTTTCATACTTTACAATAAAAAAATAAAAAAACAACCACAAAAACCCCCATAAAATCTAAAGTTTTTTAAGTGCCTACATTGCTGATGGAAATTACATTATATACTTTTTTTGCTGAGGCATTGCAAAGAGTAATCTCATTCTTTTTGTTTATACTCCTTCACATGTTTAGAGTTTTTTTAAAATTAAAATTGCAGTAAAGACATTTGGCCTTGAATACACTTTCTGAATTCATCGCTGCAGAAGATAAAAAAGTCAACCTACTTCTTATGCTATAATTGGAGTATTTGTTTATAAACTGTTTGGGAAGAGCAGAGAAACTGGGAATACTTTATTTCAAAAGAAAGACATATTGACAAGAAGCACAGATGTTCCCAGAGATGATAAATAAGGATCTTGAAAAATCTGCATTTCAATCCTAAGCATGTAATAACATTTGTTAGTAAATTATGAAATGAGAAATCAGGTCAGATGTTAGAATGGAGAAAGATAAGATTCTCACCATTAAATGGTAACCAGAAATGCAGTAAATAAATAATTCTGAAAAAGGCATATTCAGTTTGATGCCTGGAAAAATCACAGTTTTAACAGATCACCCACTATTAGATGAAAAATAAGCACCCAAAAGTCTTTGGGTAACCAACCCTTAAGGGACATAATGCTGTTGACATGTTTCTCTGTGTGGACTGCACTGGAGTGAATTATGTGTCTTCAGTATCATGCGCTGGCTTCTGCAGGCACGTTGGCATCTATGGAGCTTTGCAAATTCTCAGAGGGAAAAAAATGGATTGTTTGTCATTCTGTACCTCCACTTATACTTCTCTGGGATTGGTGGATTCTTTCTTCTGGTACCTACACGATGGGAGAACTGAGAACTTTTGTCAAATTTTATCTATGAGAACACATAATGAAAAGGAATAATAAAATTTAAAAAACTTTTCTATTAAAAAAAAAAAAGAGAAAAATAAGGGAGATTAAAATATTAAATTAGCCACTGGGGCAGCATGAATGTACGTTTATGCTGCTGAAACAAATATAAATTTTTGCCTCAGGTGATCCGTAAAGGAGAAGTGAGTTGCTGTTGGACCTGCACTCCTTGCAAAGAGAATGAATATGTCTCTGATGAATACACGTGCAAAGCCTGCCAGCTCGGCTCCTGGCCCAACGAGGACCTCACAGGTAAATGACTTGAGGTTGTGCTTGTGTTGTCAATGGAAGTGCTCATCTAAGGAGCTGAGGAAACAAATGGCAGATACAGGTGAGTATGAGGATGGTTTTAGTCAGAGGGAACATGAAGCTAAAGCTAAAATTTAAACTGAAGCTGATATTTATCTCCTGAACCTGATCCAGGAATTGTTCACATAGTTCAACTCCTTTATAAAGACCTGAATTACTAGATCTTGAAAAAAAAAAAAAAAAAAGTCCTGATTTTGTATTCAGCCCTGTCCTAACCTCTAGCTGGTAATACAGATCTTACCCTTCCCCAAAGAGACACAGAAATTAAGTGCTTGTCAGAGAAATTATTAAGGGAGATCAAATTAAGAGAATACGAATTCTCCCAAGCAGGTACAGAGGAATAGTGCACTACCTCCTTTTTTAAGCTGAAAAAGTTCTGAACAAGTTGCTGTAGTTACTGCTGCTAAAAGCTGGAGTGCTCCAAAGAGAATTTGGTTTGCATTAGTCCTTTGTTCATCAGAGTCTGCTGGAACACAGTGTTCATCCTTGCCGTGGCACAGACCTCTATGCTCTTGCAGAATACCAGTTAGGTTTCTTTGGAGATAAATTACTCCAACACTTGTATCCCACAAGCCTTTCTTCTTCATGACTAATAAACAGAATTCAAGTATTCAAACGTTCAGAGCACAAACCACTTCAAAACACTGTTCAGGGATCATGTTCTTGCTGTGCTAGGGTTTGTATAGAGAAGGGGAGAAAAGACAGGGGGGTTTTCCAGATGTCACATACAGTTTGCATACAGTTGCTATGGATGAGGGAAAAACTTGGAGGTGTGATGGAAGACAAAGGAAAACACAGTTTGCTGCATGAATTTATGTGAGAGAGTGCAAGGCAAGGCTTGGCCTATAGACAGATTTTTATTTATGAAGTTAATCCTTCCCTGCTTAAGGATTGTTGCATTGCTGTGATAAATGAGCTCGGCTACCAAATTATTGCAAGAATATCATTTAACTGTGAAACTGATGGGACATTTTTCAGAAAATGTCAAATATGACACTTTCCCTGAGAAAAAAACCCTTTCAACTGAGAAAACTGAGACAGCAGTAAAATGGATTTTCAGGTTCTGCTGTGTCTGTGCTGCCCCAGCCCTGCTCCCCCAGTTCTGCCTCCCTGAGCAACCAGCAATCAGCCATCAAAACCTTCTTTTCTCAGGGAAAGCTTTCTTGTGTGGGGAGAATGGAGAAGGGGAGAAAAAGAGAGCAGGCTGCATGCATCCCCAAAAGCAGAGTATTGAGGGTGTGGGACAATGTTAGGTACACTTCTCAGAAGCTCCCAAATCCCTCATTGCAGGGCCCAGGTTACTGCACCAGGCTGGTCAGTTCATGAAGGTCAATTAGTGCAACTGGTCAGCTCTTCAGCCTCCAAGAATTTTGTCTGAGATGTTGTAGATCCCATCTCATGCCCTTGTTTAGGTGAGAGAGTACCTCAGGTTTTACCCAGCACAGATCAGCTAAAAAGGGAACTGCTACAAGTAGTTAGGAGGGCATTTGTTCCAAGTGCCAACAGAGAAGCCAGTGAACCAGTGGTGGGAACTGCCCATGAGCCTGGTGAAGTTTGGGTAATTAGACCCTAAGTACCCTAAGTACCATAAGCCAAAGTGGAGTGACCTGGTCACCAAGTTGGCCCTGAGGCTCTGTGCTGTGAGCTGGCTCCCTGGGACATACAAAATTTCCATGATTCAAGCATGACATGGTCTTGGGACCATTCACCCTCTGAAAGTCCCACTTTACCCTCAGAATGGAAGAGTGAGATGGGTTGGGCCCTCAAAAGCCAGGATGAGTCAATGGTTTTCCACCTATCAGTGATTGTTTTTAAGGAAATCAGTTGTATTTTTACTCAAGCCAACTGATTCGTGTATTACATGAGCAAACATTTTGTGTTTGTTTGCAAAATTACATTTTGCAAACCACTAGTCTGGCTTCAAATATGCATTTTATGCCTTTATGGGCACCAAAATCAATCTGTACACAAAGGAACCCTTGACATCAGTGCCAAGCAATGTTCCTCAGGAGATCTAGCACTTGTTCCTCAGCCAGGCACAAATTTGGCAGGCACTATTTGGAAACCGACCTCCCTCTTTGGCCTCTGTGAGCACAGCTGGTAGAAATGTGCCCTCCTAGTAACAGGACACCCATCTCACAGCTTCAGAGCTGCCTAGTCCCCACCCAGCTTATTATCTGCATGATGGTTGGATCTTGTCTTATTTAACTTTATACCACAAAGAGATTTTAAAAAATCTACTCCCAGCTTATCCATACAAAATAATGAGCTGCATTTTTAATGATCATATTTCTAGTGCCAACTTTTGCTGCTTATAAAAAACCTGCCTCTCAATCTTGTTTACAACATAGGATTTAGTAATAAATGTGCATTAAAATTAAGGAGAGGTTGATGTATTTTGTATTCTGGCAAGGAAATTTCCTTTCAGTTTATTAAAGTATACAGCAATCTCCTTGAAATGTCCCTACATCTGATGCCTCAGAATGCTAAGTCTCTTTGCTGCTTGATAAAGCCATTTCCTAGGTAATGTCAGCTCCACAAGGCCACACATATAAAAAACTCATTAGAATAAGTCTTCGCTGCATGATCACCTTCAGATGAGAGTCCTGTAAATTTATCATCCACGCACCTGAAATGGCTTTCAACATGAAGCTGCATCTCACTGCTTGCCAGAGATCTGATCTTGGATAAAAACTTATTTGGAATCCTCTCTTGGCTCACATAACAAAACATTGCTCCATCTTTCTTATGCTCAATGATCAGCATCAGTTTTGTGCCACAAACTTCATTAAATAAAACAAGCAATGTCAGGGATGTTATTGGCAGAAAGGAAGAGAGATTAATGCACTTTTTCAGCCACCTATAGAATATCAGAATTCAGATGCAGCAAGGGAGAAGACAGAATGGATGAAATATGTGTAGGAAAACAAAGTTACTCTCAGAAAAGTAAAAGACATTGAAGTTCTGAAGTACAGAAGGCACAGGGAATCCAAATGTAGTGGAAAAGATAAGTGGGAACAAGAGTGTCTCTTGAAACTCCAGTTACTGGAAAATGTCTTGATCTAAAAGTGAAGCTGAGGCAAGAAAGGGATTGTTAACTGCCCATATTTTATTTCATCACAAATTTTAGATTGCTTTTGCATGCAATATTCCCCAGGGATCAGGCTCCTCCTTGGGCAGAAACGTAATAAGTCACTCTCTTTTCTTCAGATTTATGTTTACTATCCCAACATGCACAACAAGTAATTTTCTTCCTCCTGGCTTAGTATCAAATTATGCTTCCCAACCTACTGTAGCTCCCCTCTGTCCCCATGTGTTGTGTTTGCAACATCCACACAACACAGCACCAAGTTACACGACTCAGCTACAGCAGGAGGAACTCAGTGGTTTAAATGCTGAAGTATTTGCTATTCACTCCAGTCTTCCTCAAAGCCCTTCTTTGAGTTACATTCACAGCAGGTGATGCTACACACCTGCTACACAACTTTAAATACAAGTGGAGGGATTTTCTTAGTGCTGATGACCAACGCTGATGCTAATTTTTTAAAAGCTTGATGAGAATCTGAGGATGTGGCCTTCTACACTCAAAAATGGTGCTCTAGAAAGACCAAACAAATTTTGTTCAACATCTCAGAGCTTTTCCAGTGTATGTAGAAACATCTTGGCTCAGTTACCACTATCATTTAAGGACATTTTTGAGGTGAGAAAGAAGCAATTATTCTCTCTCTTTGACATTCAGGGACAGCATACAACAATACCAAAAGCAAAGTTTTGCCTAGTAACCTCAGGAATTGCAAGAAAATTAGATTATATTAATTTCAGTGATAATTGGATTATTTTCAGGTTGTATTGACATTTTTCTCAGTCCCAGTGTATTCCAAATATGCCAACTATTTGATTTTCTTAATTGGATTCCCATGAAAATAGGAGCTTAACTATTTTACACCTCTTGAAATGCTTTCTTTGCCATCTCAGGGGTGAGAGTATATATCAGAAATATATATTTTTACTACAGCTATAAAAATGCTTTCACCAAATAAAGTACAGTAAAGCCAGGATAGCAGTGTCGTGATTTTTCTGTCCATCTGGAAGTGACAGATAAGAGCCGGATTATCCAAAAACCCTTGGATGGAAAGGATGTGTGTCCAGCACTAGGTGACACATTTCACAGAGCTGTGAGAGCACTGTGCTGTGTCCCATTTGGCCCATTCTGGTGGGGATTCCACAGGGAGGAGTGAGTGTGACTGCCTCCCTCACGCAGAGCGCATTGCTCCCACCGTCAGCGAGAGCCACACAGACACACCCTGCTGGGGGCTGCTGCTGCCTGGGCTCCTGGCACCGCAGGGCACAGCTCACACCTGGGGGGCCAAGGGCAGGGGCCATGCTCAGTGCATCCCCACATGGACTTGCTGGCTCTTCCTGCAGTATGCTGATTCCAGCTGTGGCAGAAGTCATGGGGTCTGAGCCTCAGCTCTCTCGTAAGACTGGATTCTGCCCCTTGTCCAAAAAAAAGGTAATTCATCTCCTGCCCAAAATATTTTCAAAGGGTAACTGCTTGTTGCCATCAGGCTACTTCCTTGTATTCTCTCTTGCAATAACGTTGCAGCCATTGGATCAGCAATTGTCTGACGCGGGGCAGAACACAATTTAGTGTTGACATTGATTTTGCTGCTGGAACCTTACTAGGATCTTGCTTTTGATCATAATTATTAAGGCTGTAATTCAGACTGAGAGTAGGAGAACACAATTTTTGTCTGGTTATTTTTAGTGTTATAAATGCACATCAGCAGAAATAATGTCCAGTTTTCACCCTGTTTTCTGTGCCCTTTACTTCTCTTTCCTTTTCATTTCTTATTCCAAACAAAATGTAACCACTGCCATAAGTCACTCTTGCTCTCTTTCTCTTGGAAAATGTATATGTGGATGAGTTAAGGGTTCAGGTGGCAATATTATGACCACGATCTCTCTCATTTTCTGCTCCCTTATTGCTGGGTTTACAGACTTTTCTTCCCTCAATTGGTTGTTCCAGGTAAGGTGTGAACTCCAGCTTCCAGCCCAGCATGAGCCACACAGCACTTCAGGCTCAAGTGAGCTCGTTCAACACTGCTGGGCTCAGCACGCAGCTCTTGGAGGCTCCTGGGCTGGATGGAGGGGAACTCGCTGACAAAGCAGGAGGATCCACTTGTAATTTTTCCTTATGTTATCGAAAGTTTGCTGCACACGATGTATTGGGAACAAAACATTTACAACACACAGAGCCAGAACTTTTTAGTGAAACTTAAATCAAAACTAGAGCTGGCATAAGGATAGACCTGATTGCTGTAATTCATCAGTTGTTCCTGTCATTCTGCACGCTTGTGTAATTAAGGAATAATTTCCCATATGGTCACAAAGTAACTTTAATATACTATTCTAAGATTCATGGCCTTGCCTCTTAGAGCAGTGCACAGCTAAATCCACATATTCCATTTACTGGGGACTCAAGCCCTGAGCCACAGATACTCCAGCTTTCATGGTTTAAGATGTGACTGATCCCAAATCCTGCCCTGCAGAGGTGGCAGAATACGCACATGCACAGCCATCAGCTGCCTCTGTTGCCTATGCAAAGCCACCTTTGCTGATAGCTTCAGTCAGTGTGCCAGTCTGGGAGCTGCAGCAGCTGAGAAGACACCTCTACATGCCCTGCTGTGGTAGCAACTTCAAAAGGCCCCACCAGGGCAGGGCAGAGGACTGGTGACTACACTGATATACCATAGCACCAGAACAAAGTTCTGGCATGTTAATGTCTTCTCTCCCTTCAGATAGTCCAGATTCCATCTGAAAGGTCTGGGGCCTGATATGTCCCTCAGGACTTTGGAGAGTGTAATCCTCTGTTTGGATAATGTTGGGGTTTAAAAAAATGAACTAATTATAAAAGCCATCCCATCAGCTGTATGCAGATTTTTATTCTGATGCCGACATTTTTGCATTTCAGCTTTGCACATATGTGGAAACCTAAATACCTGATCAAGATATCCCTCTCCTGTCTTTTGGGATTATAAGGACAGAAAAATTTAGAAACATTAATATAAAACATTTAATTTCATAACATGAAATGAAAAATGAATGCCAAATAACATATGAAGACTCATTAATTACTAAAATGTGGCTAGGCTGCTGTTTGAGTTTCAACCATGGTGTTTGGACTTCTGATGATCTTGGAAGGATGTCTGAAACATTACCAAGAAAATGAAATCTTTTGTTAACAGGTCAAACTTGCTGATCAGGATGCCAAATCCCACTGAAAAATATTTAGAATTTATTAAACCAGCAGGAATTTTCTGCCAGTTTTAGTCTCTATGTGCAGATTCAGTCAGCTTTAGCTCATGATGTTAACTTAAGAGAATTTATTGAATTATCGTCACTTTTCAGAGTGAATCCTACTCACAATCCCTATTCTGTCAAGTTTACCTCTGAAAATAGTTTAGTTATGTATTTTATATTGCCTACCATGGAAGAGATTTCTCAGTGCTAAGCTAATACATTTTTATGGATGCTGAAGCCATGGTAAGTTCTTGTAGGTGTCTAGGCTATAATAACAAATGAAAACACTGCTAAGATCAAATCCACAGAAAATATGGTCTATAATACAGTTCTTTATATCTGTAAACTCTTCTCCCAGATGAATCCATTTCAATTCAATATGAAAGATCAGAAATAGGAGACAAACTTGCCTTTAAAGAAAGAGGACAGTGTACTAATAGACCTATTAATAGATCTGTGACAGTGTCAGGCCTTTGAGAGCATTCTCTGTCTTTGTTTATGGCAAAATGTAGTCCAATCATGAAGTAGGTAGATATTTTTCCAAAATACCAGAAACAATTTTTTTTTCTCAGAAGATCCTTAGGCATCATTATCTGTATTTTCTTGGTGATTTTTGGTGGTCCTTTGAGAAAACCTTCCCCTAGCATGTTAAATGGAACTCTGATTTTTTCTATCTGCTCACCTTGCTATTCACATGTGTATCTGATGTCTTGCTCCACACTAGCTATGTTTCAGGCCAGAAGAGCATATTATGCCAATTTTACTGGGGCTCCAGGCACCCTCGAGCACAGAACAACTCAACACCTGCTCCAAACTGGACTGGGTCCAAAGAGCCTTTCCACAAGCCAAAGACCACCTTGGTGCCTCAGCACACTGTGGGCACCACCAGACAAGACAGCTGGCTTTGTTCCACCTGTTTCTGAGCCAGTGAGGGGAGAAAATTTTTCCAGGTGTTTGGAAATGTTGATAAAGTGTAAGAAGCAGGCTGTGGGGCATTGCCATGGCCATTGGCAGGAACGAGTTCTTTTTGTGGTACCATTTTTCAGCTTTTGTCTTGGTATAGTCCTGGCCATCACCCTAACATGAACATTCACAGTGCTGCTTTCCCCATCTTTCTTCACTTGGTCTAGTTGTCCTTTTCTGCAAAGTGCCATTGTCAGAAACCATTACCTGCAAAACTATGAGATGAAAACTTCACCAATCATTGTTTCATGAAGATTATCCAGTCTTTAAATCTTAATTGAGGAATAAATCATTGCAAAGTTTAGCAATCTCCTTGTAAAGTATACTCAGTCATGGGAAAAATGGGACAAGTTTTCAACTCTTTTCACAGGGATTTCATCAAGAGAATGTAAAAAGAGTAATAAAGCAAGGAAGGCATGAAATAGTCTGAAACTAATGAGAAACACTTGGTTATGATTCACCCCTGCTACAATGTTAGAAATGAGGCAAAATTTAGCCTCTATATTATAGTCTGCATGCAAAGGCCAGCTGCTAGATAAAGACCTTTCCTCTTCAAATTTCCTGTCAAGAATACATAGCAGTGTTACAAGCTGAAAACTATTTGTTTCCACAAAATATTAATGTAATCTTGCTAAAATCTAAAACAGATTTAGAGGTCATTTACTCATAAAACTTCCTGGGTAAGAACCCAGAGTGGGATATCTGCACACAGCAGAGGATGCCTTCTTGTTTTCACCCCTTTTCATTACTCACTTGTGTAAAATGTAGATTTTAATGATTTTAACTACTTTAGACTTGAAAAAGTCAGAAAGAAATACAGCGTCTCCCTCTCAATGAATACTGAATAAGTAAACCCATAAAACCAGCAAGAGTTAAAAAGGTATCATCAACTAATGAAATTAGTATGTTTCATAAAAATCTAATGTCTTTCTTCCATTTAAGTGTGGTAACACTTCTATTAATGCAAGAGAAAGCTTTTCACATCAAAGCAATCAAATATGGATGGCAAATTAATCTGTATTCAGTAAGGAGTCCTATTCTCTTACAGTAAAGTGACTGCAAATTTGTGTACTTTAATTGCACTAATGTCAAAGACTCATTGGCCCCAGTCCTTCCGATTTTTCTGCTCTCTTCAAGAGCACAGAAATAACTGCCTTGTACTATTGCCACCTTATTGAAGGTATTATATCTTCAATAATATTATTTCTGTAGAGATTCAGAATGAAGAAATACATGGAGAAGAAAGGAGTTAAGCCTAACATCTACCCATAATATTTCATGAAATGATTTTTACCACTAAGAATGTCAGTGGCAGATTTGGAAAACTAAGCTGCACCTAAAATACAGGAAAAGGCAAACAATAGATCTTGCACGTAGAAATTCCCAAATTACACTCCTGATATTTACTCTTGTTCATCAAGTCACTGAGATCTCAGATTGCCTAATTAATTGAAATTTCTTGGCATCCACATACCCACCAGACAGTCATAACTAACCTCACTGCTGAAAATACAGATGTGAGCACCTGGCACTCCACCTTCAGAGGGTGAAGTGCCTTGTCATGAGCCACTCTAAGTCCAGATAACACTCTCCTGTATGATCTAACCAGGAGACAGCAACATGATTACAAAAATACAAAATTTTGAAGTAATTTAGATTTTGCAATCAAGTTTAGTCAAGCTCAATATGAGTATAGTGGAGATAAAAGCTTTTAGTTGCATTTTCTCCATTCCACCACCTACTCCCTGCTGTCCTGCCCTGGCTGGCAATGCCAGCATATGCACTGTCTTCAGGAAGTTACACTCCAGAACATCAAGATCCTCCCCTTCTTTATTACTGTGTTGAGTCCAGCTGAGATGGAGTTAATTTTCCCCGCAGCAGCCCTCATGTGCTGTGCTTTGCATTGGTAGCTAGAGACACACTGATGACACAGCATTCATTTATCAAGGCAGTTTCTTCAGCATTCCTTCCTCACCAGTCTGCTGGGCAGGAGCAAGGTCTTGTGAGGGGACACAGCCAGGACAGCTGACACAAACTGACCAAAGGGATATCCCATACCTGCTCAGCAATAAAACCTAAGAGAAAGGTGTTGGTGTGCACATTTTTTTGTTACGATATTTTTGTTCTGGAGCAACTGCTACATTTACTGAAGCCCTGCTTCCCAGGAAGTGCCTGGACATCACCTGCTGATGGGAAGTAGAGAACAAACCTTTTGTTGGAAGACACTGGTAGAGTATACTCTGGTGCCACAGGGCACAGAACCCATCTGTATCTTTAGTGATAGTCGTGAAAAGGAGCAATGTCAAAGGACCTGTACAGGGGATTCAGTTTTTGGGAATAAAATGTAAGGCTGGACACCATCATGTGCCTATGGCTGTAGTCGGCAACAGAGCATCTATGTCTGCCCAGAAATCCTGGAAGAGATCATAGACTGGCCAGAAAGCAGAAATACCTATCCAGGCTCTACAATGCGAAAAGAAAGGAGGGAGGGAGAAGGGATGCCAGCAACAAGTTTTCTGACAGCGTTTACTCCTGTCTATTGACTGTATTGACTGTAGAATTAAAATCTTTTTTGACTTCCTATGACCCAGGTGCATAGAACGATTTACTAAAACCTACACAAACCTGAAAAACAAGTGTCCTTAGATGGGTTTCACTGCTAATTCAGTTTTGTTGCTAATTTATTAACGTCAGTTTGCTTTCACAAGTTAGATTAGGTTTTAATTTTTCAGAAATTTCAGAAGGATGAATGACAGATAAAGAAGTGAGCAGGATGTGCCATTCCAAATTACCTATTACTTGCAAGTCCAATTCTAGAAAACTTGTTAGAAAAAAAGGTAGCACATCTGAGAAAGGAACATTCTCTCTTTTTTTGACAGAATTTGCAAGATTTCTCTCCACAATCATTAGGCAAATGCCTATATCCTTCATAGTGTACAGTATAATTAGTAGGATTGATATCTAGTCCTTTAAGTGCAAATAGTATGCAGAGAACTCTGAAGCACTTTGTACTGAGGTAGCACAACCTGCTGTGGAAATCTGTTCAGAAATTCCTATATTTTGTAGAATTTAAAAGGTAAATTTCCACCATGAGAGATGACTTATCTTAATCAGCTTGGTCATGATGTTCTGTTCCAGACAAAGTATATTGTTGAAAGAAGCTGTCATTGAAATGTACTTATTGTGCCATTATATTGACAATATTTTAACACAATCTGAGCTTACACTCAACACAATGGCAGTTTCCTGAAACACAAAAAGAAGAGAAATAACAGGAAAACCTCTGTCATTAAAGAATCTCATGTCTACATACTTCAGTTCACCTTTTTCTTTTTCTTGTTCTGTAGGTTGTGACCTCATCCCCGTGCAGTATCTCCGATGGGGCGACCCCGAACCAATTGCAGCCGTTGTTTTTGCATGCCTGGGTCTGTTGGCCACGCTGTTTGTCACAATCGTATTCATAATGTACCGTGATACTCCAGTGGTCAAATCATCCAGCCGAGAACTTTGCTACATCATTCTGGCCGGCATCTGCCTGGGTTACTTGTGCACCTTCTGTCTGATTGCAAAGCCTCAACAGATTTACTGTTACCTTCAGCGCATTGGCATCGGCCTCTCGCCGGCTATGAGCTACTCTGCTCTAGTAACTAAAACCAACCGCATTGCAAGAATCCTGGCTGGAAGCAAGAAGAAAATTTGTACCAAGAAACCTAGGTTCATGAGTGCCTGTGCCCAGCTGGTTATTGCATTTATCTTGATATGTATACAATTAGGCATCATAGTTGCCCTCTTTATAATGGAGCCACCAGATATAATGCATGATTACCCAAGCATCCGAGAGGTCTACCTGATTTGTAACACCACCAACCTGGGTGTTGTGACTCCCCTTGGATATAATGGATTATTAATTTTGAGCTGCACCTTTTATGCATTTAAGACAAGAAACGTCCCAGCTAATTTCAACGAAGCAAAATATATTGCCTTCACAATGTATACCACCTGCATCATTTGGCTGGCTTTTGTGCCAATATATTTTGGAAGCAACTACAAGATAATCACCATGTGTTTCTCAGTGAGTCTGAGTGCCACGGTGGCCCTTGGCTGTATGTTTGTGCCCAAGGTGTACATCATCCTTGCTAAGCCGGAGAGAAACGTGCGCAGCGCGTTCACCACGTCGACCGTAGTCCGCATGCACGTAGGGGATGGAAAGTCGTCGTCAGCCGCGAGCCGCTCCAGCAGCCTGGTGAACCTGTGGAAAAGGAGGGGATCGTCCGGCGAAACGCTTAGGTAAAGTTCTCTAACACGGGAGTGTGGGGAGGCAATCGTGATCTTCCAAGAGGTACTAATAGTGGAAAGACAGAGGGAAGTGTGCTAATTTCCTTTGCCACTGCACTGGGAGTGGAGTGAGTCCTCACATCTGCAAGTTTTGGGTTTGATGTAGTCAAAATGCTGTGCAAAAACAGGCGACAAAGCAATGGAAAACAAAGTTGGAAGTACTGGCTGTGACAACTCTACATGAATCTAGGGGGGAAAATGAGACCTTAGGAGGAAAAAAATGCAAGAGAATAAGAAATACAACTTGTTGCCTTGTCTTGAATGCACCCATTTACAATCTCTTACCCTTAAATGAGCTTCACAGAGTCTATATTTTGCCTCTAGTGACAGCAATAAGACAACAGGGTTTCTGCTAGAGCTCCATAATCGATGTGGAATATTAAACTCAAAAGTCATCGTGAGCAGCCATTCTAAGGCATCTGAGGATTTATTCCATAACACTCTTCTGTCACACCTTTTATCTCCTTTTCCCTTGATTTTCCTTTCTTATACTATCTCTTCCTAATTTCTTTCTTTTTGTCCTCACCTATCTTCTCTTCTTTACCTTTTTCCATTCACATCCTCCTAACTCTAACAAATTCGGCTGCTCACAGGCCCTGCTCTGTCTACTCCTCCTGCCATTAAACAGATACTCCTTTATGAGATACTTCTTTGTTTCTTCCTAAGGCATTATTTGAATTCAGCAATCATGAAGAGTACTTATATATTCAGTGTATAAAAATTAATATAAGTGAACACTAATGGGAAAGGAGAGCCCTGGAGTGGAAACACTGTCCTGCTTCATAGACAGAACATGTAGGAGTGCACCTTGCCCAGTGGTTTGTTTTCATCCTGTGATCCTTTCACTTTTGGTGTGGGTGCTATGAGGACAATTTAGATTATTTAACTGTTGGCATAAACAAAAATTCTGTCAATATGAAACTGCAAAGAAGCAATTTTGTCATTTCTCAGCTATGTATGCCTAGCATGGAAGAGACATGTAGCTAGATTTTTCTCCTCACGGAAACACACATGGATTTTAGGCTTTATAATATGAATATTTCCAGACATGTCATTGTTCATAACTGCAGTTGGCATGGAACAAGGACAATTTGTGCTTCCATTTTTATGTGAACCACAATTTAGACCTGAGGGAGAATCTTACTAGGAATACCTGCAGGATATATTTATGTCAAAGGGATTTTTTTTCTGTCAGAATATTACTAATGATTCTCTTTCAGAGACTTTGAAGTGGGAGAAAAATGGCCCATCTATTACAAGATATTTTATACCTATGATCAATTAATGACGGGGATTTTTCCAGTTCCTTTCCAGGTACAGAGTAGGATGATATTTTCAAGTGATAAATCATTTTTCAGATTAAGTGATGGTTACCTGAAATATCCTTTTCTGCAACTTCTTTCTCTATGTATAAATGACCTGAGGTATTCGAATTAGAAGCCCTATAGCAACTTTTGGGACTGTTAAAAGAATCATTCTTCAAAATATGTCTTCACTAGAAGGCATTCTTCTTTAAGGTCATTATTATTTTCCCTCAGTTTTGCTGCAGAACTCATTTGCCACCTTGCAAACTTTTTACTCAACAAGACGAAGTTAGAGATGACAGAAAGATCTTGGGCTTGGGAAGGAATTTTTTGTCATCTGTTCAGGTCTGGTTTGGAAAGACATTACTCTGAAATCTTTGTTTTGTTCTGAAAAGCAAAAAGTATACCCCATTATTAAATATTCTAAATGACAAGATGAATTTTCTTCTTTTTGAGAACTCTCTTTTCATTTCCTTATATCCCTCAGTACATAGATAATACCTGCACTGGGGAGATATTAGCAGAATATCATAGATCATCATCAACAAAGACTTCTTTTTCAATAGCACTGACTTGGGAATGACTTCAATCCAAAAAGAGCTTTGGGAGTGTCCAGTATGTGTGTGTAGGGGTGAAAATGGCAGCAGAAGGCTGCTGATACATTGACATATTTTCCTGGATACAAAGAACTAGAACTTTGCATTTGAAACTTGGAGAAAAACTTATATGTCATTGGCAGTGTTCATCAATGCACAAAACTGTAACAAAGAAGATCCTCCTGATACCTGTGCCTGAATGATCAGCTGATTAAACTGTGGTGCTGCCACTGAGTTTAGTAGTGCTCAGTCAGTGTGTGCCTGAAGGGTCTAGGCATATAAGAGCAAAATGATTCCATTGATCCTGGGAAATTCTCTCCAATCAATGCCAATTTGATTACATGAAAGAGAGTCCTAGAAGATGATGAGTAAATTTAAAATGGTGCTCAGTACTTCACCTAGGTCTGGTATAATCTCCAAGAAAGAAGAGAAAAACGTCAGCTTCAATTCCATTTAGTGTAGAAAATGAGCAAATAGTTCCACCATTTGACTTGATAATCAAACACTTCTTTGAAAAAATCTGGTTACAAAAAGCAATAGTTTTCAAGGTATTACTCAGTACACTGCTCAAAAGATTGTTTGGATAGTTATTCAAGTAAACACCAAGGTATTAGGAATCAAAGGAAATGTGCACTAGAACTACATGGCATTATTTAAATAGCTCAGAGGGGTTTTATCTAAAAGAGAGTGAGTCACTGCTGAATTTTAAAGAAACATGCTATTTAAGTCACCAGTGCATAGAGGGGCCTCTATCATTAGCATTTTGCTTCTTGACACTAATTTATAGCACAGCGTAGTATTGCATCAAATCATTGTCAAACAGATAATGCCAATGCGCCATGCAGAGCTTTCACATCAGCCACAAAATAACAGATAACAAGACTGGTTTTGCCTAAATAAAGCAATGCATCTGTTACAGTCCTAAATGACTTTTTGCATGAGGTGTTCTTCAATTAAGAAAACTCAGGCAAGCTGTGGTTATGTGTTGGAATGAATATTCACATACTGAAACATGTAGAAGGAGAGAGTAAAACTACTCATTACCCAGCGAAATGAAAACCATTTCATGTAGGCTATTGTGATTCAGCAGTACCCACCCAAAGATATTCTACCCTCATTTAAAAGTAGGGCTAACGAACCTGGCATTACCAGAAGTGACTTCACAAAGGAGAATACTACATAGCTGGAGTCAAAGTCATATACCTGATGTAGGGAGTCATCTGGAGCTTCTGATTCCCATTATCTTACCAGTTAGTTTCATAGAGACTAGGAAGGCCATAAGTATATTGAGTAAATCTTACCTTGAGGTCCCAGGAATTATTATCACATATGCTACACAGCCTTTTTGCAAGGGTTGAAAATGCAGGGCTAATTTACCCTCTACTGACTCTCAAATAACTTGCTATTCCATGTAAGATAAAGGCTGTATATTTCTGCTACAAGACCTGCTATTATGATATTTCTATTATGATATTTATAGTCAGGACTGCACATCTAAAAGTCTCAGTCATGTTACCCTGACCTGGAGAATAATGCAGATGTTCAAAAGCTCCTCTTAGCTTTCACCAAATCATTAGATTTCACAAAAAAAAAATAATTATCTACTGTAGTTGTTTATATTTTCTGGAAGGTTTCTTTAAATGGGCCAAAGCACACATGTTCCATTTTCCAAGCTCAAAAAATGACCTTTTAAACACAGTCATATCCCCACAACTACCAGCAGAAAAGCAACATTTCTTGCCTTTAAAGCAAGCAATAAACTATTCTGAGCAACTAGCAAAGTATTCAAAAATACCCTAAATACTATATTTCGCATATATATGTGTGAAATTTAAGTCTTTAAATCCTAACAGTATTTTTCTCAAAGAGGGAAGCCTATAGATGCCCAGTACAAGCCAAAAGTACCCTCCTGAAACTAAACAAGACAGATTTTTATCATCTTAATGAGTAACTAAACCAGAAGGTTGAGCAGCACTTTCAATCTGTAACCCAGGCAGGTAGCTATGATCACTCAAAAGGAAAGCATCATCACCAGCTAAGCCAGATAATGTTAGGTACACTCAAGATACATTGACTGTGTTTTGTGCCTGATTCCTCCATACAGCTGTGAACAGCACAACAGAAGAAATATCCATATAAATTTCTGTACCTTATCATAGACACTTCTCTCACAAATCTTTTTGAGACTAAAGCTTGATAACTTGGTGTAGCAGTGATACTTTATTCTACCTGGACTTACTCTGTGATGAATTATTTCCTAAATATTTAATAATGAGCTATGGCTGACAAATTAGATTACTACTTGTTTTTTAATGTATTGTCTTGTCCACTTAAGTTTGTCCTGCACTGTATGATTACAGAACTGAGCACTGCTCTGCATGCATCTGCAGAAGTGATAGCACTGACAGCTTTCATCCAGGACTGGGGATCCCTTGTCCTGGTGAGCCAAACTCACCCTTAGGGGAACCACAAATGTTTTATTATATAAATCACCATCATTTTGTTTTATCTTACTAATCTTAAACAAAGATGCTCACACATCCACCTCAGAATCAGGTTTCTCCCTCTCAAGAACTACACTGGTGCATCAGAAAAAGCCATCAGGAATCCAGGCTCACGTGGTGTTAATTGCCATTCCATTTCTCCTGTGAGGAAAACATGGTAAGCAAGGTAGATTTTTTCCACTGAATTGGATTCAGTCCTGGACCACCAGTGTCTATATAGTTAGTGTATTAGACATCAGGCAGTCCCAAACTGTACCATAATGAATTATTTTGGAAACAGGTGTCTACCATCACACTGCATGCTTTGTTTCTGCAACGAACGTCTGGTTTTCTGCTTAATCTGTTCTATTTTCCTGCTTATGATTGACTATATGTGTTTCCTTACAATTCAAACAGGAGCTATTTTGGACCAGGAAATAAGAAAATATGCTTGGATCAGCCTAGGAGCTGCCATTCATGGTTAGAAATATCATGATCTAAGTATTATATCATGCATCTGCATGCCATATTTCAGCACCAAAATCTTGGAATGAGCTTTTTCAGAAGTCTGAATTGAAGTTTCTCAAAAAGTTCACTTTTTTTTTCCCTCAGGAAATTTTTTAAACAGTACTCTTAATGTTGAATATGACTGAATACCATATAAAGTACTGAAAAAGACCAAGGGAATCGAAAATGTGAAAACTTCTTCAAGATTTCACTACTGCTTTGTTGCATTATGAAGAAAGTCCTGTGAAGACACTGATTTTCCAGACAAATGAGAATCCCCATCAGAATAAACTTCTGCCACTGTTACACACACCATGCCAGGGTCCCCAATGTGCAGCCCATGCAATTCCCATTGCCCAGATATCAAATTTTCACTGGTTGAAAGCCACATACATGAAAAAGCAGATAGATTTGAAGTCATGGCCATCAGGCTGTGATCAAATTTTCTTAGAGTATGTGTGTGCATTGTCAGCATGAGGATTTCAAGCGTAAATGGGAGAGATTCAAATTCCTATGCCTCAGAAAGATTAGTTGCCTGAGATATGAAACAGGCCTGTTTGACATGAAGCTTTTAGTCCTGTGAAGAAGATGGAGTACCAGAAAAACTGAGGGATTTTTTGGAAAGCTGAAGCTGCTTCTCATTCCTTAGGTGTACACCCACTGAGAAAGATACTGATCCTGAGTCTCTGCCATAGAATATCCTATTGGGACACATTTTTATAGTGCAAGTGCCAATCATTTATACGCAGCTTGAACAATTTCTCTGACACATTTTAACCATCATAAAAGAACACCACACCTCACTTCCAAACTAATTTTTAAAAACTTTTTACTTACCAGCCTTTCCCAGGTCATGCTTTATAGGTTCACACTCACAATTTTCGTAACCAAAGGGCTGAGACACTCCTGGTGATCTAACTGATCAAACAGCATACTAAGGCTAACACTCAATCAGGTCCATTTCCTGGCAAAAGAAGGTAAAACACAACTTACCTTAAGCCCAGAATAACAGCCACAGATTTCATAAAAGTCATTGGTTCTGCAGTTTCTGCAGGTAGCTGAACTGATTCAAACATGGAAAACATGAAACTGAACAGAGAAGAGGTTGTAACCCCATCATACTGAGCTCAAGACTTATGCATAACCTCTCCTATGGAGTAATAGCAGCAGCTTGTGATATATGACAGCCTGGCCTGCTTTCCTACTGGAACTTGGTGGAGCCATTCTGTCTTGTATAAAATAAACACTGATTGGAGAAAAAAAAAAAAGAGTTATTTCCTAGCCTGGTGAAAAGTAAAATGACTTTTAATGTCAGTCAACGGCAGAGGAGAGGTTCCAGCCAACTATCTTATACTCCCCAAGTACCCCATCCATCAGGCTGTTATAATAGCTTTACACTAAAAGATCTTTCCAATTCCAGTATTATTTCACCATGGGAAAAAAAAAAAAAAAAAAAAAAAAAGGTGGGGGACATTATTTGCAATTCTGAAATTTTATAGAATAAAGAAATAATTTAGAGGTGATGTTTTTGTTCCTAATCAGCTCATGTTTACAGAGAATTAATTGGGAGATTATCAAAGAATGTGAATTGGGAGAACTAATGCTTAAAATGTGACTTTCTAGAAATTACTGGCACCATCTTTGAACTGTAAAATTGACCAGCTTTTACTCATTGCCCACCTCAATGCAATAAATCCCTGTGGAAACTGAAAAATGCTCAAAACAGGACCACATAATACTGTGGGGCAAAAGGTGTCACAGAAAAATCATCGTGTACCAAAAAATAAGTTAATTTCTCCAGATGCTCTTTAATGGGACAATTGAGTACAAATTGCCCAAAAGTGGTTAGATGTCTCTGTATTATGATTTGATGGTAAAAAAGTGAGGGGCAATCTTCTTACATGGCAATGTAATTGGAGCAGATAACAATTTACATGAGGTGAAGGTTTGGCCCAATGGGTATTGTTCTTATTTAAAAAAAGAAATCTAGGTATAGTGATACAACAAGATATTATTTGTTTTCTTCATAGCCTTGCTAAAATTGAATTTTGATGCATGCAGGATAAAAAAAATTACTCTTCAGAGAAAGTCGTTATCCTTTTGATGGATTAGTCTGCATTTATTAATGAATCAGTTCCCAAATGGATCATTTGGAGCTATTTTAATCTAATATGCTACAAAAATTTAGATTGAGAGATTACTGAATGGTTTGAGTCCTTCACTTTTCCCTAAATAATTTAGTCTTGGTGTCTTTTTGGACAAGCTTGATACTATGATTAATTAAACTTCAAATACTCTGAAATGACTGAAGAATATTTTATAAAACTCAGTGAAAGGTATTACTGAAAGCTTTTGATAAATTGCCGCTAAAGTATTCCATCTGTATAATGAATTTATACTCTTGAATGACTTTATTATAATGATTTTTGTGCACAGTGCTAGTGTTGTTGTTTTGAATTTTCCCCTCAACTTAAATTTAATTAAAGTATTGATTAGTTGATTGATTGATAGATAATTTTTTTTTTGGCTGCATTAACAGAGCACGTGTCTTCAAGCCTAATATTTGGCATTATTTATATTATTAAGAAACTGTTACCATCATTTTGAAACAAATATCATAGCTGAAGTCTGCAAATTAAATAACACTGTGAACAGTTCCCTGCCTACTGTTACCCAAATATGCTCTAGGTTGCAAAATGCAGTCTTGCTACTGTACTGCAAAAAAAAAAAAAGAAAAGGAAGGAACAATGAAGATGGGACCCAAAAGTTCTATATTTATTTAGAGAATAAAAGAATTTCTATTTTTTAATAGCAGCATTTATCTCTTTTACATTTTTTTTTCAGAAAAAAGCCTGTCTCCCAAATTCTGTCTCCCAAGCCTGCCTCCCAAAATTCTGATAGCAAATAAATGCCACCATATATTTGATCACTACTGTCCTTATCATACGTGCTGGAGAGCACCCAGAGAAGCCATGCAGATGGTTTCATGTACATTAGCATGATGTAGGTCCTGTCTACCAGGTTTGTCTTTCAAAGGAACTTCTGCTTCTTTCTAGAGCAAACTTTGATACAAACTGGCATTGTAATTAATTTGATGCACTGTAATTAATCTGATGTAGCCTTCTTCCAAGGTCCACCATGCCACAAACCAGTCTGGCACTGTGGAAACATCTGTATGAATTGTGATGAATGGTATTTGTACTGTTATCCTGAATGCTGATGTGGGCA
>VZRX01017788.1:27129-37547 GCA_013398075.1 Notiomystis cincta | reverse complement strand
AGTAGTAGTAGTAGTAATAATAATAATAATAATAATAATAATAATAATAATAATAATAAATGTAGGGATCTACACCTACACACACATAAAAGCTGATTTCTAAAGATTTTAGTGAATCACTATACATATCATGCAGGATGATGATTCCCATATTGCCCCTTTATTTCCCATGGCATACATTAATATTGGTCTACAAGAGGAGTTTTTTTGGAAGGTGAAGAAGGAAAGAAAAAGGTGGAGAAGCCCTTCAAACCTGAGCAGTTTCACTGGTGTTTTCTACCATGTATCTCATGTGCATTGAGTCCACTAAAAGCCAAGGCAGTACAGATATGGTTTCTCAGCCCAGGAATTTCTTTCTGCTGAGGCACTCTGGAGAGAGCAAAGCGCTGCTTTGTAAGATAGAGTGATGTGCCCAGTGTTTGGCAAATGGACAGGCAGTGACTGAGTTACTGGGAATTACTTCCCCAATTTCCTGTCACTGATCAACACTTATAAAACATATTAATATTTATCATTAAATGTTTTCCTTAAGACAAATTGCTCCTGTGCAAAAAAATGACACAGATCACAATTCCCCACCAAAAGATGTGAAAAAATCCTTAAAGATGACTCAAAATATTTTAAATCTTTTAAGAGAATTTAGTAGCTGCCTTTCTGCACAGAATCAAAGCCTTCTCTCTCTTTTCTAACCATTATATAGTCCTGGAGTTGGAGAAAAGGAGAAAATTAATTTGGTCTTGCAAATACTGCTCACACTGAAGTGTTTTATGCCTCCTCCAGAATACCAGCCCAAAATACCCAATTATTTTTCACATTGATATCTCTTATGTCAACTGCAAAGAAATGTCTGAGGGTTTTCCTTCTCAAGAGATTGTCTCTTTTAAAGCAATGCTTGGTTTTAACCACCTGGAAGGGGTTGTTGGATTTTTCTAATGCAAGATGCTCTGAGCCAAAATAATTTCCTGTGTCTGCTTTGAAAGCTTTTTACACAGAATCTTTGGTGTGCCTTTCCAGAATAGTCACTCAAAGAATTTTGCAGCTTCCTTTCCACAGTTAGATGCACTTTCCACACTAGGAGGATTGATTAGAGTTTGGTCACTGTTCTCATAATTACTTGGACATTTAGCACTGAATGAATGGCAGCGTAGCAGTTGCTATGGCTCAAGATTTTGAGGTTTTATGAGACAATGTACTGTTTCTGATGCTACAATAATTTGCTCTTGAGTGGATGGATAAACTTGAGAGATTCATAGCATTGTCTGCTGATTTTCATGGCAGTGAAATTTATGCTAATGTGAAATGGACAGTTGTGGGGATTTATTTATCTGAGTCATATCCATCCTAACCTGGGGTTCTTCAGTATGGCCTTACCAAGGACATTTACCTCTTGTTTCCTTTTGTTGGCTGCTTTCTAGAATCCTGCTTATTGTGAGAATTTAAAGTCTCCCAGTTTTTCCTAGTTTTGAGATTTTTCCTTCTACCTTGCTACACAAAATATCTCTTTTGGTTATTTGGTCTTAATATAACTGTGTTTCTGTCCTGCTCCTCCTACATTCTCCTTTCTTTGATGTCTAACACCTTCACTCCAAGTTTATTTCCTTTTCTTGCCTGTGAAGTTTCTACATATCCTTTTCTCTCTCCTCTTTTTCTCTGGCTATCCCAATTAATTTTGTATGATCCAGTTTGACTTCATGTGTATTTTTCAGTAAATCTACTCTCTAAGCCCATCTACTTTTTCCTCTTCTCTAGGAATCAACTTCCATTTAGTACATATGTGTCCTGTGTGAGCTTCATGCCTGTCTGGGAGCACTACATATACCACACTCTGGATTGTCTTAAAACCTTGGTAGCCAGCCTGTAAAATGGCTGTTGTTCCTCCTTTCAGTAAGGTTACAATTTGTAAACAAAAGGACTTTGCACTTACACACCTCATTGTAGTGTCTCTGGTTCACTCTCAGATTCACTAAGCTTCTTCATGTGTGATTTATGCAATATACACTGCATCTGAGGGTCTGCTACAAAGGCATCCAATACTTAGTTCATTTTCTCTATATTCAGGTTATTTCTCTTTTACAGGGTAGTCCTCTTCAAGGTACTTTTGTTATCCAGATCAGATTAATGAACGAGCAACAAAAAAGTCCATTATTCTGTGATTTTAGCAGTGTTAAATGCACAAGTTTCCGCACAGAACATGTTAAATGCCCACAATGCAGATCACAGGACTTGGGGGTGGGATTTCACGAACTGTTTGAGAAGATACATGCAGGTATATGGCCCAGTGCTTTCTTAAAGGACTTAAATAGATATTTCAACACCTAGCACAAGAATTTATACAATTAGGGTGAAGTTCAGTGCTGTAGGAGAGTTAGCATGAGACCTCTACATTACTCACATCTCAATTGACTGTTCAGTGAGTAAAGAATAACCAGGTCTTATCTTGTATCCTATCCATTAATTAATTACATGATCAAGTATTAAACTGTTTATCCAAGTGAATTTTTTTCAACCAAGTGCGAGGTCTTGTACATAAAATAGGCACTGGCCTCTAAGTTTGGGGTTGATTTCAGTTGACTTTATGTCTAGATCTCAGCAAGTCATCTATCTAACTTCTATTTGTTGCCAATGGAGAGAGGAAGTCACATTTACAACGTGAGCTGTGAGCCCACACAAATTGTACCCAACCCATCCACTACACTGGTACTTGCTTTGAAAAGTGGAACAAGCCACATGTTACAGAGATCAGGGAAAAAAGTTAGGACTGAGAACATGGCAACCCACTGACTTCCCACTGATTCTTATTTAAATGTTGCTTCCCCTAAACTGTTTCTCTATGACTGGTTTAGTCTAACTCCAAAAAAAATATTAAAGTGTTAGCATGTTATTTATTCTGTAAAACTATTTGGCTCCTTAATAGAGATACAGATATAGATATATATAAAGAAAATGGTGAGCACCTGTCCTGCATAACCCTGTTTGCTTTAACACTGGTCTGGGGTTTTATGCAGTTATTCCACCCCTCCCACAGCTGCTTTGCTCTCTTCTCTACCACTGCCACAGTAACAGTCATGTGCATGGCCCTTTGCACAGCAGCTGTCAAAGAAAGCTGAGCACACAATCACTTCTCTCTGTTTGCTCCTGTTGTTGTCGTGATTTATTAGGTACAAAGGCAGGAGACTGGCCCCCCCGCACAAGTCGGAAATAGAGTGTTTCACCCCAAAAGGGAGTATGGGGAATGGTGGGCGAGCTACAATGACCAGGTAAGCAAAGAGCAAGTGGCCTTAGGTCAGTGTGATATGTCTGTGAACAGAAGGAGCAGCCCTGGACAATTCCAGGCTACATCCTCTGTCTGTAATTCCTGTGTATCCCATAAAGTATGTTTAGAAGAAAAAAAATAACCAAAAACCCCTGTGTTGCCACTTCTGATTTCTGTGTTCCATCTGACTACCAAAACAACCCTGCACCATGCTCATTCCAGTGATCTGAACCACGTGTCCTGTGTGATGTTGTTGTAGTATGGTGCTTTGGGGAGGAGAAATCTTACACCTGACTCATTAAGCCAGTCGGGCAGATGAAAAGGAACAGCATTCAAACCTGGAGCAAGGGTAGGTCCACTACATATTAGGGGTTACATTACCTCTAACCAAAAGAGCTGTTAAAAAGGGCAGAGAAAAACTGATTGATGAAAACATTTTCAATATGAAAATGTTGGTTCTTCTCAATCAAAATACCTTGTGGAAAAATGCTGAATTTTACAGTAATTTCAGAAAGATTTCAAAGTAATTTTAAATAGAGTTTAAAAGGTCTTTTTCATAACTTTCTCCATTTAATTTAATTAATATACTTATTTTCTGGTTTTTTTTTTCCATTATATTTTGCATGACATTAAGCACTAACAATATAATGAATATCAAATACTAGATTTTTTTCAGTATTACTGGGATTAACTACTTCAGTATGGTGATTTTGATGTTTTTTCTATTGAAATATTTCAAACTACTTAATTCTGTGAAATACTTGAAGATTCTTCTCATTTTGAGTCCCGCCAACTCTCCCATGGGACAGAAATTCCATTTCTCCATACATGTCCTTCCATAAGTGAATAAGCACATACATGTCAAAGATGGTTACACATCTTTCATGAAACAATGCTCTTAAGAAGCATTGTGTCATTGTATTATGTTCTACTAAGTGTAAGAACCATTTTACCGTTAATTAAAAGACCTACTCATTCCTTATCAAGCCCTGTAGGAAATTTCTAAATGTAACCTTAGAGCACAGGATGATCAAATTATACCATCCCTTTTCCCAAGTGTTACATCACTTGGGAAATTTTATCATTGCAGGAGGATGTTCAGTGAGACACTTGCACAGTATTATGTTTCCCTTGAGTACAGCATTCACACACATACACAGGGCCATCAACACTCACACCACACAGCACACACCTGAGGGCTCCTGCAGTTAAAATAACATCAGGAACATTTATTGTTGAGTGTTGTACACAAAGTATATTTCTTGTCAACTGGAATGGTTTCTTGTCTATATGTCATCTGGATTTTTTTTTCTTACATTGCATTGCCTTCAGAAATAGTCTTCATTTAAAAGCTATCTGCAATCAATATACAATAGAATTTTGAAGNACAAAGGCAGGAGACTGGCCCCCCCGCACAAGTCGGAAATAGAGTGTTTCACCCCAAAAGGGAGTATGGGGAATGGTGGGCGAGCTACAATGACCAGGTAAGCAAAGAGCAAGTGGCCTTAGGTCAGTGTGATATGTCTGTGAACAGAAGGAGCAGCCCTGGACAATTCCAGGCTACATCCTCTGTCTGTAATTCCTGTGTATCCCATAAAGTATGTTTAGAAGAAAAAAAATAACCAAAAACCCCTGTGTTGCCACTTCTGATTTCTGTGTTCCATCTGACTACCAAAACAACCCTGCACCATGCTCATTCCAGTGATCTGAACCACGTGTCCTGTGTGATGTTGTTGTAGTATGGTGCTTTGGGGAGGAGAAATCTTACACCTGACTCATTAAGCCAGTCGGGCAGATGAAAAGGAACAGCATTCAAACCTGGAGCAAGGGTAGGTCCACTACATATTAGGGGTTACATTACCTCTAACCAAAAGAGCTGTTAAAAAGGGCAGAGAAAAACTGATTGATGAAAACATTTTCAATATGAAAATGTTGGTTCTTCTCAATCAAAATACCTTGTGGAAAAATGCTGAATTTTACAGTAATTTCAGAAAGATTTCAAAGTAATTTTAAATAGAGTTTAAAAGGTCTTTTTCATAACTTTCTCCATTTAATTTAATTAATATACTTATTTTCTGGTTTTTTTTTTCCATTATATTTTGCATGACATTAAGCACTAACAATATAATGAATATCAAATACTAGATTTTTTTCAGTATTACTGGGATTAACTACTTCAGTATGGTGATTTTGATGTTTTTTCTATTGAAATATTTCAAACTACTTAATTCTGTGAAATACTTGAAGATTCTTCTCATTTTGAGTCCCGCCAACTCTCCCATGGGACAGAAATTCCATTTCTCCATACATGTCCTTCCATAAGTGAATAAGCACATACATGTCAAAGATGGTTACACATCTTTCATGAAACAATGCTCTTAAGAAGCATTGTGTCATTGTATTATGTTCTACTAAGTGTAAGAACCATTTTACCGTTAATTAAAAGACCTACTCATTCCTTATCAAGCCCTGTAGGAAATTTATATATGTAACCTTAGAGCACAGGATGATCAAATTATACCATCCCTTTTCCCAAGTGTTACATCACTTGGGAAATTTTATCATTGCAGGAGGATGTTCAGTGAGACACTTGCACAGTATTATGTTTCCCTTGAGTACAGCATTCACACACATACACAGGGCCATCAACACTCACACCACACAGCACACACCTGAGGGCTCCTGCAGTTAAAATAACATCAGGAACATTTATTGTTGAGTGTTGTACACAAAGTATATTTCTTGTCAACTGGAATGGTTTCTTGTCTATATGTCATCTGGATTTTTTTTTCTTACATTGCATTGCCTTCAGAAATAGTCTTCATTTAAAAGCTATCTGCAATCAATATACAATAGAATTTTGAAGAGTGGAAAAGTACATGTAATTGTCAGACAACTGTATTTTGTTGTACAGTATTCAGCTCTGTTTTGCCCAGCCATATATACACACTTGAAAAACTTCTTTTTTATATCTTCACAGTNATTTTTTTTTCTTACATTGCATTGCCTTCAGAAATAGTCTTCATTTAAAAGCTATCTGCAATCAATATACAATAGAATTTTGAAGAGTGGAAAAGTACATGTAATTGTCAGACAACTGTATTT
This sequence comes from Notiomystis cincta, assembly GCA_013398075.1. NCBI lineage: Eukaryota > Metazoa > Chordata > Aves > Passeriformes > Notiomystidae > Notiomystis > Notiomystis cincta. Next base: position 31,189 of record VZRX01017788.1, on the reverse strand, counting down.
TGTTGTACAGTATTCAGCTCTGTTTTGCCCAGCCATATATACACACTTGAAAAACTTCTTTTTTATATCTTCACAGTGAAGAATCTGTTTGCATTCCAGACTGTAATCGATCTGAGTCAAGTAGAGAGGAGAAAAAGGTTCCTGTTAAAGAGGATGCCCTAACAGTCAAAAAGACTGGAAACTGTGTCAGTCTAATAGTTCCACAGCAAGACTGTCAGCTGCAAGACCTACTCAAACAGTTAAGAACACCTGCTGCTTAACAGAGAGTGCAATTGCATTTGATGGCTGTGTTTTGTTGTCTCCAGCCACAATGTCCTGGCCAATGGTCCTTGTCCAATTTTGTGAGCTCAGTAGAGTTGCCAGTGAATAGCCTGGGAATCTCCCAGAGGGACCTCAGAAATTGCAGGACAGAAAAAAGGTACCATTCTTGTGTCTCAATGTCAGGCCAGTGCTAGAAGTCACTGAGACGAACAGCAGATGGAAAAAGACAGATGCAGGGGGCTGACCATTTGTGAATGATGAAAAAAACTCATCATCTCAAGGGACAAAGAGGTCCCAAGATAATGACTAAGTCCCACTTGCAGTCTTTCAGTCTAAATAATGCCATGCAATTCATACTGGCAGTGTTGTTCAGCTCATGTCCTCATGTCCTTCCTGTGCAACATTATATTTGTGTTCCAACCCTAGTGTGAATATTTTCCACATCGAGGCCTAACTATCCCTTTATGTTAGCATTACAAGTGGCTTTGGATTTTTCAAGATGAAAAGTGACATAAAAATAGAAGTAGTGGGTGCATTATGTGATGCCTTGTAAGGCTCTTTCTAATTAAGGGAAATAACAACATCCTGCATCACCTGTCAGCATCATTCACACATATATGACAAAATCACCTATGGAATGGACTGTTTTAGAAAGCTTTCACAAAGCAGGCATCAGAGCATCATTTCTTTTGCATTCCTTGTGTCATATTTGCACTTCTGATTTGATTAAGTGCAATGAATAAGAAACTGCTTAATAATTTACAGAAGTAATTTCCCTGCTGATAAGTCCCCTGTGCAAAAAAACTTCTGTAATTATTTATTGGGCATGCCAAACATCTAAAATTCCTCCAATTGTATGATCTTTGCAGAGGATAGAAGTCAAATCAACTCTTAACTTTGGAAATACAACTGGGAGAGTTACTTTTTTTTTTTGGTTGGTTGGCTGGTTGGTTTTTTGTTTGTGTGTGTGTAGTTTTTGTGTTTCTTTTTCTTGTGCGCTGCTTGTACACTTGATTTCAGTGTCAGGTAAGGTGATGGTTTCTATTTTTCCCAGTTTCCATTTCATACCTCTAGCAATGAAAACAATGAAAAATCATGTTGACCAAGTAATGCTGAAAACACCTTAAAGCCTGTTCTGCATCAGGAAGCAGAACTCAGAGTTCAAGAGGTGCCATTGACATCTCTCCATCCTGAACAGGATGCTCCAGTGTAGCAGAGATGTGCTCAGAGATGCTTGAAAGGGCATTTTTCAGACAAAAAGCATAACAGCTCTAGTTACCTTAATTTACCATTGCAGTGAGGTCATGGCAGTAGAGGAAAGAAGATATATCTGATACCAGGATCATTTTTGCATTTTGGGTAATGATCACTGATGTACTAGAAATGTTTTATTCAGATACCAGACCCTCCATTTCCCAATCTAATCAGGCATGCCGCTGAAGCAGCTGCCAGAGCTAGCATCACTGGTGGCTGCACTGGGAGGTCACTGGCAAAGGTTTTGTCCATCAACTGTCTCTCACTTTGTAGTTTCTTTCATACTTATATATTAAAGTCATTCATATAAATGTCAGCCGGGATTTTCATGAGGAAAGGAAGTATCAACAGATTACGGTTTGTGGAGTAATATAAATAATTGCTGTTGTTGTTCACAACAGAAGACTGCTCTGAAAAATAATTGCAAAACATTGTTTATTTCTAGAACTCAGGATATGACAAAATTATTTTTTGTCCTGTATCATTCCTTCTTTCTGTTTTGTTGTCATTTGTCTCCATAGAAAAAGCAATGTGAGAATAATTTAAACTAAATAACTTGAGTGATTTATCACTGGCCCGTTATGTGTGTGTGGCAGAATTGTCTTTTACCTAGAGAAACAATTACATAGGCACCTAGAGGTTTTCTTAAAAGATTTTTAAAATTAGAGGAATAGCAGCAACATAAAACATTACAGTGGTAGAAACTACCTAATTTAGAGATCTCTGGTTCTGCATCCAGTTATCCAGGTCATCCTATATTTCTGGGAGGAACTACAATTTACTTCTTCATAGTTGTATACTGGAGTTTACCACTTCTACCATTTATTTCATTTCAGTGTTTTTAGCGTGTTGCAAGGCACTTCATTCTCCCAAGGATGAAGAGCTTGGGTCACTGCAAGCAACAGGAATAACAATCTGAGACTGCAAGTGACAAGATGAAAGAAAATGCATATGTGCCCCTATTTGAATTCATCACAGGCACACACATACACACACACACACCCATCCTTTATGAAGAATCAAGTTTTAATTAAGTCTAAAGATAGCACATAAATACTTTTCAGGCAGAGTAATTATATCACTGAGTCTTTAATAAGGTTTCAGCAGAGGAGTCTAAAAGGAGAGCAGGTTCTTACTATTTACTTTGAATAACAAGGGCTTTCCTTGGCAGGAAGTTACATGGGCTGAGCCAAGCACAGAAGTTTATCCTGCTTACCACTGCCAGCTGCTTCTGGGGATAACACAGGAACACTTCTCCCTTAAAGACACGAGAAGTCTGCACAGTGTTGGAGCTATACCTCAATTGCAACACTTCAGCCATTGAAATATCTGGGCATAAATTTGCCACCAACTTTAGCTCAATAAAATTTAGACCACTGCCCTGAAATATGACCTTTCATTCACGGGCTTATAAATTTAAGAATTTGAAGTCATTCCTTATGGTAGTCACATGTGGTCAGGTTGCAAATATATCATACATGTCTCCATCAAGTTATTGTCCAGTGTCTGTTTGCAGCTGTATGACTTCAAATCTGGAGTTAGATACCCATATTAGTAAGTGATAGAGAACAAAAATTGCCTTACATTTTTGTATTAATCTCTATGATTGCACTTACATTTTGGTTTCCACTGCTAAGTAATACTATGAAGCTATGCATTCTAAACTTTCTTAAAAAATAATTAATTCCATAATTTTAAGCTGATTTTCCTAGTTCAGTCAAAGATATTAAGAGAAAAAGTGACTTATTTTCAAATTTCAAGTGCTTTTAGTAACTGTCCCCAGTACCAGTCCCTAGGCATTCAGCATCAGTAGCTCTGGGTAATTAATGAGAATGGCACTCTTGTTAAAATATGAGAGTTTTCAGCTGATGTATCTGTAAATTCCTCTTCCCGCTTTTCATTTCTTCTGTCTTTTGAAGGACCTTACAAAACAAATTTGTTTCTCTAGCACCTGGTTAAAGAAACACTTGTGACAGACCTATGCACCATCCCATAAATAATCATACCAGAGGAAAAAATTCCACAATAAAACTTCTACTACCTCAAACAAAACAAAAGACAAAGTGATCCATTTTAGACAGTATAAAAAGAAACATATAAAGGGAAGGGAATGTTTTTTTACACCTAAGTGCATAAAAAGCAGTTAATACCTCTCATGAATACAGAAAAAAAAAAACCCTTAAAGACAAAACTCAAGTGTCTCTTAAGAGATTCCATAAGAGAAAAAAATGAGAAACAAAACTAGTTGCTATTCTGTCATCAAGTGGACAACTGTAGAAGAAATATTTGAAATATCAGGTACTTCAAAAGTTCTCTCACTTATTCCAATTTCATTTCTTGTACATATTATATCATCATAGGTCTAGCACTCAGGGAAAAAAGCCAGTCTCAAAATCAAAGCAGCTTTTAGTAAAGACAATGAAGAAACAATTACTATGTCTGGTTCTCAGAAATCTCTCTTGAGCTGAACCTAATTAGCTTATAGCAAAAGAAATTAAGAACAAAAAAATTTTGCTGAAAAAGGCTTTGTTCTACAAAAAAAAAA
>VZRX01017788.1:0-27124 GCA_013398075.1 Notiomystis cincta | reverse complement strand
ACAACAAAAAAAAATGGTCATGTTTTGGTATCAGTGATTGACGCTTGCTGCACTCTTCTTTGCTCTATTCAGTGCAATGTGCCAGCAGAAGGGCAGGGTAGGGTAGAAAAATTTGTATTCGGCCAGACTTTGTAGTGGAATTCCTTTGGGAGTTCAAAAGTGCAATTCTTCTGTTTTCAACTGATGGAGCCAAAATCTGTTTACAAGAAAAATCTAAAATTTCACTATCCTAAAGTTTCCCATCATTGAAGAGTCAAGGCAGAGCTGGGCATAGTAAATGTAAACTATTCCATTCCCAGACATCCTATTCTATGTCTGTGATCTATCCTTATATATATTTCTCTGGTTTTAGGTTGTGAGCATTGCATGGTTTCCAGTTAACATGACAGAGTACCAATCAATATGCAGTTAGAGCAGGATCTTAAAGTATTATCACTGCAATTTATCCACAACCCAGTATCATGCCATTATAAGAAAATTAGTGGTGCTCCTTCCACAGAGGCAATAAATGATTGCACTCTTCAGTCCAGTATTGACTTCCTAGTAAGTAGGTGCAGCGTGAAAAAGCATAGGACATATTTCTGACACAGAAATTCTTTAGCTGTAGGGCTCACTCCTTACTGATAACTTATAGAATAAAAAGGTTGGGAAAGACCTGTGAGATCATCAAGTGCAAGGGTAAACCTGACATCACTGTGTTCACCACTAACCCACTTTCCCTAATGCCACATCCAAACGTGTTTTGAGCATCTCCAGGGATGCTGATTCTACCACTTCCTTGGGCAGCCTGTTCCAATGCCTCACCACTAGTTCTGTAATTGGTGTTTGTGGCCTATTCAGTTTTTAATATAAAGGAATTTGCAATGAATAATGGTCAAGTCTTTCAGACTTTTGCACAAAGTTTACATTAAACAGCCATTGGGTCTCCTTCGGAGCCCTAAGGTCAACATGAGAGCCACATGCACAGATTACTCTTGGGCAGAGTACAAAAGCAGTGAGTGAGTTTATCAACCAAGACTGACCCAAACCCAAACTGAGAGTCAGGGAGGTTGCTGACTTGTTCCAGTGAAGATTTAACTTCTTTGCCAAGAGATTAATACAACCTCAGATTTTATCCTTTTCCCAAGTTCTTCAGCCTCATGTCCCTCCTTAATAATTGTGTCTTTAACTGTGACTGGGAAGGGAGTAACATGTTTCCTTTGCAAGCTCTTATAGTCTGACTTTCAGGCCATGAAAATATCTACATGCGTTTAGTACACATTTAAAGGGTTTGAAGACCTGTACTAAGCCAGTGCTTGAAGTCAGGAGGGGTGCTAGAATAGATCTCTTTCTTTGGGAAAGCATTTTTATTTGCATTGACTAATTCTTCATGTTAATGGCATTTATTTCACCCCTATGGCAGGCAGGTCTGTCACAGATCCTTCTAAAACCTCACCAGGAGGACATCGAGGACTGGATCTAGGTCCTCTCTTTCTGCCTGATCAAAGTTACAAGTTCCAGATCATTCTCCCTCCTGGTCCAGGTCAAACACAGCAGCACCTGGGACAAGGTTTCATCATCATCATACTGGAACTAGAGGCAAGATCTCATCTGCCGAACAATCCAAATTCTGCTCCTGCCGCTTTCACTGAGCTCCTGCTGAGTTCAGGACTCAGCACAACCAGTGAGTCAGGGCTCTCAAACAGTTCTCAACACCACTGAGTATGTGTTGCAAGGAGACAAGTGCAGGGTCCTCAGAGGGAAGAGTTTTACTCTGGAAGACATTAGTGCCAGCTCCTGTTCAGTCCAGAACCACACCCACAGAGATTCAAAGGGTCAAAGTGGGCAGTGATACAGGTTAGATGTTGCTTTTCCTTCTTGTTCTGATTGAGGTACAGCAGAAGGAAGGGATTGTCTGAACAGCAAGTTACAAGCCACCAGCTGTTTTGCCTGGAATGTTGGGGGAAGGGGCCTAACAATCAACTTCCAAGATCTGAATAACATCCTAGTGATCGTTGCAGCAAAGGAATGAACACATATGTACTTATACAGATCATTTCCCAGTCTATCCTCTCTTGAAGTACCCGTTGTTTCACATTGTGTTTGTCTACTGGATTCTGTCATGCTGCTTTTGAAGGGGAAAGCTGTTGACATGTGTTACATGACCCATCGTAATTTCATGTAATGTAATCACAGATGTGATCCCACGAGGAGGTTTTGCTTTACACTCAGCATGCAACTTTTTTTTAAATGACCAGAAGAGCTATTAAATTGATAGTTTGAGGGAAGCTTCCACGTGAAGGCTGGTATAAAGTCATTTGTATTTAGTAAAGTATGTGTTTTGCAAACTGCTATGCTGCAGGCTAACATGTGAGGATATATATTGCAGATTTAAAAAGCAAACAAAAACCAAATTTGCAATAATCTGCCAGGGTCTCGAATGTTATCTTTTCAAAGATATAGCAAATGTTTTGGAAACCAAAGTTATTTGTCAAAGTTTTGATGCATTTTATGTATAAATCATGTTTATTTGTATGTGGACACTGTTTTTCCTGTCGACATCATTTCAGAGTCATTGTCTGTTTCAGCTAAGAAGTATTTATAATATCTTCCTTATTTCCAAGAACTATGTGTTAATGTATGTCCAAACACCAGCTCATCAGATTGAGGAAGATGTAAAAGGAAATACTATGTGTTTATAAGGGCCACAGCTGGCTTTTCTTAGGTATCAAGAGGAGAAAAATAAGCAGCTTTGACAAAGGGCAGAGTAAGATGGCATCTGAAGAGAATTTACCCTAAGAGGACCCATTTTGCAGAAAATGTTTATTGCTCTCTCCAAATTCAGGTTACCATGAGGACCTGCTTGTATAGCTTGTCTGGTATTTCTTTCCTAGTAGGAACACAGTTTCATTCTCTGAGCTGACTTGAAATTTTAAAAAAGAATAAATTATTTCTTTAATCTAGTGGCAGCTAGCTTGCCAAGTACCTTGATGAAGAAGAAGCTACCTGTTAGGAGTGTCTCTCTGCCTACAACTAGTATAGCCCCTTTCTGTGTATTGATCCAATGCTTTCCAAACAGTGGGATATAAACAGATTTTTTTCCCCCAGCTTTAACAGATTACCCTTCTTCATCTCCCAGTCTACAATCCCTGTCCCATACCAGGAATCCATGTTCAGAACACTATACAAGCTCCTTACCACTGAAAGCTCCCAGGCCAGCCCATACACCTGCCCCTGCAACCTAACAATCCAAGTCTCTCACTTACTCTCTTCAAGCATTTAATTCTTCCTCATTCCTCTATCCCTCAGTCCCACAGGACCTCTTCCTGACACCATTCCAACAGAAGGGAGCCCATCAAGCTACTCCCTCCCCCAGGATGGACACTACCTATGTCCCAAGGGCCTCAATAGAGGGGTCAGCAGTGGCCATGAACTGACACAGGACAGGTGATGCCTGGGTGCACAACTGGCCTGTGAAATGAGCTGACACACTGCTTGTTTTCCTAGAACATACAGGTGTAAACGACAGATAGAGATATGTTGCAATGGATAGATATAGATGAAATTACAGTCAGCTTTATGGCGAATGTAAACTCTGAAATGCCATATACCCTTGGTATAGGTACAGCGATTATAATTTTAACTTTGATGCAAGTTACCATCTTATCTCATTTGTGTTTACAGCTCTAATGGGAAATCAGTCTCCTGGGCCCAGAACGAGAAAAGCAGCCGAGGGGCACACCTTTGGCAGCGGTTGTCAGTCCACATCAACAAGAAAGAGAACCCCAACCAAACTGCGGTGATCAAGCCTTTTTCTAAAAGCACAGATAGTAGCCGACACAGTAGCAGCGCTACATTTCCCGAGGCTAGTGCCAAAACGCTTTATGACGTTTCGGAAGCCGAAGAGCAATACCCAGCTCAGTACCGACCACAGACTCCCTCACCAATCAGCACTTTGAGCCAGAGAACTGCCTCTGTCAGCCGAACAGAAGATGAAGCCCCCACCTTCCAGTCAGAACCTCCTCAGCGAAGTAGCTCCTCTCAAGGCTCCCTCATGGAGCAGATCAGTAGTGTCGTTACTCGCTTCACAGCCAATATCAGTGAGCTGAACTCTATGATGCTTTCAACACCTACTCCAGGGACAATGGGGGCTGCTCCTCTCTGCTCTTCATACCTGATTCCACGGGAAATCCAGCTCCCTACAACAATGACCACACTCGCAGAGATCCAACCGCTTCCTGCCATTGAAGTCAATGGCGCTTCGCAGCCTGCTAGGAAACCTTCAAATGACAGCATCAAAGAAGGCACTTCAGAGACCCCAACAGCCAAGCAAGACCTGGAGGAGTTGGTGGCTTTAACTCCTCCTTCTCCTTTTAGAGACTCCATCGATTCTGGAAGCGCATCTCCCAGCTCTCCGGCTTCTGAATCAGCGCTCTGTATCCCGTCCTCCCCAAAATACGACACACTCCTCATCAGAGATTATACTCAAAGTTCTTCTTCGCTGTGAATGTAGTTCAAGACGACGTTGGATCTCAACAACTACAAGCAAGTAGTGAGGGGACAGCCAAGTCTTCAAGATCTCCAGTGTTTACGCAGACAGAGTGAGAGGCAGTGGGTCATCTTGTGAGAAATGGAAGGGAAGAAGAGGAATTACTTGAGAAGTGGAAACATCAGATTAATTATGCTGATATAAAGACAAAATGACTCTTGGCAGATTATCGTGGCCTTAAAAAAACATGGGCTTTTCAGAAACACTGAATCTATTTTTGAGGGCTTATAAGGAGTCTGTTAATCCAGTTACATACCAAGTGCTTTGCTTTAGTATCACAATGAACTGTGTGTACAATATAGGGGACGGGGGGGAACTAGATTGTAAACAACTGTACAATGGTTTGTTTGTTTACTCTGATCCCTTACCCAGAAGTGAACCTTGATCTTTTATCAAGAATAGAAGACCAAACGTTGAATGTACATTTTCTAACAGACTCAAATCTGGGACCAACCTATCAAGCTTTCTTTCTTCTTTTTTTTTTCTATGAAGATCTCAAAAAGCAGTAATGTATGTTCAATAACTACAAAACTTTTTGCTGAAGAATATTGTGTCTGTGATACGTTTCACGTGGATAACACTAAGCTGAGGCTTTGCAGTGAGTGACTGCAATATGGAGGGCTTTACAAGTGACTTCTCAACCTACACATTTGTTTATGAAATTCTCTTCTATCAATATCAAAAGTTCAATTTGTTAACATTGGATTCACCTTCACAACAACAAAACCCAAGGAAGATTTCCTGACTATTTCACCATGTTGCCAACTAATAATGAAGTAGCAAAAAATATTTTCTGGAGTACTGTTTTGTAATTCCCTTATCAGGGCAAGTTGTTGAGATGAATATTCTCTTTCTAGCAGCACTACCAAGCTATATTATAGCTGCACTCCCTACTGAAATTAACACATTTTTATGGACATTCTCATGATAATCTTACCAGTAAAAATACTTATTCAGATGCCCATCTTTGCTTGTAAGGAACAGGTAAACACCCTAAGGATTTTCTCCATCCTTTGAATGACAGAATTTTAGGGTATCAATTTCGATTATGACGAATGCTAACTGTCAGTGGAAAGGTCATAATCATAATTAATATATATATATATATATATGTAGGGGAAAAAAACCTGTGTCAAAGTCTGCTTAGAAGTGATTAAGCTACTCTTTAATAAGCAACAATTTTAAACTTTGTTTCACTGCTGATGCCTTGCAGCTGTGAACAGTGACAAAAAAAAATAAAAAAGAAAAAAATACATTCAAAGCAATACAGAAAAAAAAAACCAGAGAAGACCTAATGAGATATGAACCAACAGAATCTTTGTTTCTTAGCAACTCACAGAAGAAACAAGGGGATTCCTCATATTTTTTTTCCTATATCAAGGTAGTACAGTTTAGTGCACTTCATACTGTCACAGCACTTTTTTAATACAGGCAGGGAAGAGTTTTAAAGTTTGAATAGTAGCTAAATAATTTTTGATAGGTGTAGTTACATAGAACTTGTAAGTCAGACCCTAAACGCACACTGTATTGGCTCTCTTCTTCATGACATAGCTGTCCTCAGGTGCCAAACTTTTATGGATTTGTTTTATTTTATTGAAGGATAGCATGAGGTGATGAGTAATGTACTTCAATTCAAAGTTGAGTTGAAGTAGCCTTATATAGAAGACAGCCTCAAGGAAGGGAGCCTTGAAATAAGGCTGCTATATTTATTTTCAAAACCTTTAGATCTTGTTTCTTCGAAGATAAATATTTTGTAAAAATATTGCAAAATTCATACCTCCTTTTTCTCCCCCATGTTCAAAATAATAAATATTTGATCAAACAAGTAAAAGATGAAAGCACATTCACATACTTTAGCAAAGAACATTTTCTATTCCTTTGGGATGCTTGTTTCACTATTATGTGTTGCACCCCAATTTGCTGCTCAACAACATTTAAAAATGAAAAGTAATAGATGACTGAATCCAGACCAGCACCTCACAGAGATACTCTAGTGACTCTAGAGCCAGGCAGTGTTATCCAATTGCAGTCTGGGCATGCTTGTTTTGTCAGGTACAGTCATTTATCAGCTCTGCCTATAGCATGAACAGGCAGGTCACAAAACAGCTCTACTCCAGAAGGCAGATCCCTACACAAGGCATGACTGAAGGTCCTTGTTGCCCATATGCAGTTCTTGCCTCCTCGCACGACTGATCAGCACGGACTCAGTTCTGTGCAGCTGCACGGTTCCCAGACTGGAGCTCAGTTTTGCCCTCTTGGTTCACAGTACTAGCATGTCTCATCATTCCCTAGCTGTCCATGTCTTCAGGAAAAAGCATCTTCTGTCCCAGGTTACAACCCACACTTAAGGGAAAAGCATGTCCAATCAGTCTGTGATACATTCTTATTAAGGGACTTTAGACCACTTAAATGTTGTTCGTGGAAGACTTATATGATAATATTCGTCTCCCATCAGTGCAATATTGTTTTAATATAAGCAGAGTGTACTGAAATAGTTAATGTGAATTTCAAAGGGATTCTATGACTACCTGTACTCTTATACTTCAAACTATTGACCAATGTTCTTACAAGAACATCTTCCACCCTGATCTTTCCCTAGCATTTTAGGTCCCCTGTAGTGCTTTCTCATGGTGGTGGACAATTAATATAATTGTATTCCTGCTAAAATGTGTGGGTTTCACTGCACTGTGAAATAATCAGCAGTGGAAATAAGGATTATACAGACAAACATAAAAATCTTTCCTTAAATACAAAACTAGAAAAAAGGAGTGAAAAATAGAAACTGTCAAGCTCAGCACAAATATACCTCTTCTGCTCTCAAACTGCACCATCCCGGCCATAGCTATTGCTCAGAGCTTCCTGACAATGTTCATGTATACTGTCATGATGATATGGGTATGAGGATGCACCATGTGCCCTGAATGCATGTTTTAAGAGCCTAAAATCCTAATGGCTGTGCAACCCAAATTTTAAACACTTTTGCTCACTCTCACATTCAGAGAAGTCATGTAATTTTTGCATATCTATTAGCCACAGTACAAATTTTAATTGCACAAGCAACTGTGGATGGACCCTGATGAGATAGTACCCTCTTGGAGTCAGTCTATTTTTAATGAAAGGTGGGCAACCTTAAGGGCATTTAAAGAAGGTAGAATCTGCTTTAATTGTGCAGACTGGAATGTATCAACACCATTTTTTATTATATGTTTGAATTTCAACAAAGAGAGGAAAGGTTTTCAATAGAAGAAGGCAAAAATGGTGTAACGCCTGTAGTAATAATCCAAATGAGCCCAATGGGAGATTTGCAAGGCTGAAAAGTTCTTTGGGAGAAGTCAGTGGGTTTAACACAAGAGAAAAAAAAATATGAATGACAGATATCATGACTTCATTATGCTGTTTGTATGCTAGTCTCTGGTTAGGACATTAAGATATAGTGGCAAGGGTTCTCAGACACAAATGCAAAAGTCACAATCATGAGCACTTTTCAATCTAACTAAAGAATGTGCAAGTACCAACTGAATGGCTTGAAATTTGCCTTCCAATTTAGTGCTGCTGCCAGAAAGGGAATTAAAGGATTTGAAACTATTGTCATTCTTGACCACAGGGACCTCAAAAAACATCTCTTATTTCTTTCGTGCTTGAGGCCAACCCTAAAGAGTGATGATGTAATCACCTCTGGATCTGTGTTTTTGAAATAAAGTGAGTCACTCTGGCAGGCCAGCTGGGAAGAAGTCTTTGCAATACTGAAGAACTGTATTTTTAAATTGTCTCTGAAGAATGATTGCATGACTCTGACGATGTGCTTCCGTGTACTTCTATCTGAACATTTGGTGCCTAGACTCATGCAGATACCTTAGACCAGAGATTTTTAGACCACAGTACAAAAAACACTTGCTGATGTTTCATGGGAGCCTGGTTGATCACAAGGTGCTGGCTTCTTCTGTTGATTTCCAGCTACAAAAGTGAGATAGAAACTAAATGCTAATTTAAAGAAACTGTTATAAGTTCTAAAAGAAAAAAAATTATATTAGTTTGCTTGGATGTTTATTCAGTTGCGGTGTTTGTAAAAGGAAAACTTTTGTTAAAAACTGGGAAAATAAGCTATCAAAAGAGAGCAAATGGGAAGGCAAATCCATGTTTTTGCTACAGATGATAGGGGAGTTCCCATGGGAATATTTTCCTTAGTGTCCATGACCAAACTGAAAGATAGCATAGCTGTAAGTTCTGTAAAGGAAAGTGTGCAACCTTGTTATTCTGCTTAATACATCATTTATGAGGTGAGAGGATAAAAGATGACAGCAACAGACAGCATAGAAAAGAGTGGGTTCCTTAGGGAAATCAGAGCACTGTGCTCAGGATTAATAATGTGACCAGGAATTTTTTATTGTATTGGAGACCAGCGTCAGGGCTGATTCCCCCCCAGAAAAGAGACTTTGGAGGCTAAAGTTAGGATTTCAGTAGAATTTAATACCTTTATTTTAAACTCAATTTTAAAGTAACTATTCAAATGCCACCTTACTCCACCATCTAACTTAGTATGTCTGTGTATGCTCAGAACTAACCTGATCATCACACATCTAAGGATCTTTGTACCTAACTCGTGTTAAAACCCATCAGGGATGCAGGAAACACTAATTCCTAGGTTAAATCCCTGCATATCCCAAATGCAGAGTACAGTTTCCTCACTGGAAAGTACTCTAATGACTCAGTATTGAGATATTCTCTGTTCATTTCCCTAAGGTAACTTCACAAGACAGAAACAAATTCAAGAGTATTGCAGTGGAAAAGGAACAGTGCAACCTGATAAGACATACACTGAATAAAATTAGAAATCGTATATGACCATTTAATATAAAGTACTTTAAAAATCTCTGGAGCAGAGACAAGGTGTGTATGTTAACTCCAAAGAAGTGGAGGCAACCTTTTGTCTGTGCTATATATTGGCTAAAAAAGAAAAGTTAAATGCTTCCCTGAAAAGTGTTTTAGTGATGGGAGGGAAGGATGTGCCCTTAACTTTGTATCTGCAGAAATCTTGTCTTCCATCTGGAGTTCTCAGACCCCTTCATGGACAAGAGAGATTGAGTCTTCTTGGACAGGTAAAGGAATTAGATGTGAGGTTCCTAATTCTATGAGACTGCAGAAAAAGTGACCTATTTCATTTTCCTCTAGCCACCTTTTACAAAGGTGACCTGACCCATCTTTGAAACAAAATGTATAGCTGTGTCCAAAAATAGATCCCAGTGGGAAATTTACATTTTCTGGATATTTCCTTTCCACATTGGCTCAAATAGAGTGTTTCTAGACATCTCTTTCCTCCTTGTGTTGCTTCCTTGGGCATTAACTCGTCTCACAATCTCCACAGAAAGGTTAAATATTTAACACAAGGTCCTGAGCTCCACACTAGAGCAAAAAACCTGTTTATTACACTGAATAATTTTAAGTGCTGAAGTCCTTTGCTGGCATTGGCCCTTAATCTATTGAGGTCAATGGAATCATTCCAGATTAATACCCATGCAAAGAAAATCAAAGTTGGATCGTGGCCACTGAAGTCTAGATTTTGGCTATTTTGTTCTGTAGAGAATGATAATGACAGGATATTCTTCCCACTCTCTTTTCAATCAAACAGCAGATGGATTTTATTAGGTTCATTCCTGAAGCTAGGCTTGGTGAATAGGTCCTTCCTACCATTCATCTTTAAGATTCCTACTCTATCTGGTATCCCAATGGGAAAATCAACCTTTAACTAAATATGTTAAGGGGTGTGAGAGAACACGTCCAAAAATAAGCAAGAGGTCACAGTTTTCTGGCAGTTTCATGAATCTCCTAAAAGGAAGTCAATACTCTCCAAAAGCAAGAAAATCATTCATCTGCTACCCATTTCAGTGTGCACTTCATTTAGTAAAGACTTAAGTTGAATTACCTGAATTCACATTTTTGCAGTGGTTTATTATTCTATCTTCTGTTCAAATCTCTGCAATTGCCACTTACAATTTTATACTGTGAAAAGGAAAACAGATACAGACCAGTGAAGCATAAAGGTAAGTAAAAAATTCATCTGGATGATGAATTGGTGTATATGGCTGGTTTTGTCTCACCTGAGCAATGACAGTACTAACAAACAATAATCACTAAGTCACTCCAATCTGCCAAATGGGAACAAATATACTATGTATATTACATGTACTAATAGGATTATATGGCAGCTGCTGGTGGTATTTGTAATTAGAAATCTATATAGAATATAGATGTTTTAGAGAGATGGTGCCAATTCCAAAAGATTTATGTGGGCTACAAGTGCTTGTAATTATTTTTTTTTAATTTGCTAATAACTTATGAAGAACTGGTTTCAAACATTCTGTGACCGTTTGTTCTTTTTTATGTTGTTGCTGCTTATACTATTAAAACATAGAGAATGTAAAGTTATTATTTTGATGTGAACTGAAAATGATTTTTCATAAAATTTAACATTTTTATCAGCTTTGGTTTGCTTTCTACCTGTACAAATGTAATTTATTTTAGCATTGAAGAATACACTTGCTTGTTTCTCAATTGTCTACATCATGTTATAGTTGGTGTTTATGTAGAGTCAGGTACTTTTTGAACAGTATTAAAAAGAATCTGTGATATGACTGAAAACTGGATTTTTTTTTTCTCCAAAACACTTACAGCTATGTTTTCAGTGCATTTTCTGCAAACCAGGTATGCCTATACACAAACTCTTGAATTATAATCTTTCTCTCTCTTTTACTCCTCCCTCTCTGTTGTTTTCAAGGATTAACTTAACATTAATGGTATCATAGTAGCATAACATTCTAGTATGGTTTGATCTTTGTGTTTTGAAGCACACACAATCTATCTGATGAGGCACGTATAGATTTGAGAGGAAATAGTAAAATAATATAATCTTGAGCAACAGAAAACAAAACTGCTCAACTTAGAATCATATACCAAAACATTATTTTTATAAATGTTGCAAGAAGCTACTTTACTCCTACCATTGTAGATTCATATCTAATCCTGAACTCCAAAAAAATTAGAGAAAACTGTTTATATCCTTTAGAAATTTGGTTTCTAGTTCTCTGCCTTTGTGACCACTACGATTAAATGTCTTACCTCATGTCTGGCTACATTCTGTTTCCAGCCAATAGATTTTGTTATACCTTCCCTGCTAATGCTAAAGGAAAAAACACAAAACCCACAGCCCAAAAAACTCCAAACCCACACACAAAAAAAGCCCCAAACCAACCAAAAAAACCCTCACAAAAAAAAAAAAATCCAAACCAAATCAACCAAACAAACAAATAAACAACAAATAAACCCCTCAAAACAAAGCAAACTTCCTAATTTAGAAATTCTCTCAAAAATCTGGAGTTTGTAATAGTCTTCATATTCTTACATAGACAGGCATGAATTTGGAATAATTCCATTGCATGCAGTGAAATGCAGAGTATGAACTGCAGCACTCAGATAAAAGACTATTATACACATTCTTTTCTAAACATATCTCTAGAGATGCTGCTGAATCACTTTATTTGCTGTTGATTAATTGAGGGGAATAATTCATAATACTGGTAGGTAAAGTGCCCAACTCCAGCTAAAATCAATGTGAATTCACATCGTGTCTTTCAACCACCTAAAAGTCTACATCCCAAAGTAAATTCTTTCAATGTAGAAACCCACAGCAATTGATTCAGTGAAATATACTGCTTTGCATGAAGAATATTTTATCAAAAATAGCAATGCAATTACATTGCAATTTGGAAAGAAAGACTTTGAAAACCATATGCAACATCCTGTATCATTGTAGAACACTTTTTAAAGCAGTCTCTGGAACACTAAATCAAATTTGTTTTGTTTGCTAGAACAGTTAATTTATGCCATGTCCTGTGACCACCTCTCAGCTGTGTTTCTTCTGAGTTTCAGTTATTACTACAAAATGATGACATTTAGAAACTAATAAACTAATAAATCTCAATCCAGATTAAATAAAAAAATCAATATTTACATTGATTAAAAAGAGAGGGGTGCAATTCCATAACACACCTTCAGAAACAGCAGGGCAATTAGTAATGAGAAAAGCAAAAGCTCAATTTCTGAAAAAGTTTGTAGTCTAATTTCTCTGCCTGTCTGGAGCTTGATCATTCTTTCATGTTTGGTCCATAATTGCCATCTGATACCAGAGAAACCTTACTGCCAGTACTGTCCTCCTCAGCTAAACTAATACATGGACTGGGTGCTCCATTCCTTCCCACATCCTCCATTTGCTCACAGAAGGGATGAACACTGGGAAAAGAGATGGAATTTTAAGAACTGCAATCCCCCTTTGTGTCTGTTCAGGGGCTATTTATTAAATTTGTTTTCCTATTATAGGAGTTTAAGACCAAATCTCAGTGGAGCACATGAGGCATTTATTATGGCAAAAGAATTGGATGAGCTTTCTTTTACATTTACAGAGACATTTGTGGTGTGTTTACATTTTTTCAGGGTAGTAGTTTCAAATCACCATCTGCTTTTTTTCTTTGCTTGTAAGCCAAGTTTTACAATTTAGTCAATTTTTTAGACTAAAACAAAGCAGTCAACATGTTCACTATGATTTTGTCTAAGAGGGATGAAAAACTTACCTCCACATAACTTACTACATTTAACTTTTTCCCAAAGACAGCAGATGAAAAGTTTCACTGTTAAGTGTTCCCTGGGCTTTCTCACACATGTTGTGAACATATGTATCATAGAATCACATATTTTTTAAATTTTGGGAAAGACCTCTAGGATCATCAAGTCCAAGCATTAATCCAGCATTGCCAAGTCCACTAGTAAATCTTATCCCCTTGCCCTACATCCATATGTATTTTTTAACATTTCCAAGGATGATGATGCCACCCATCCTGGACAGCCTGTGCTTGAAATATGTTCATGTGTTTATGAAGAGTGAGACATCAGATTTGTGCTTGTTTGGGGAGGTGAAGAGTAGGCTCAAGTGCTTTCAAAAGATTGGTGTGATGTGTTACACAAACACTGTGGGCTGGTCCTTGACCCTCAGGAGAGTAATTCCCAGAACCTGGCTCTCCTCTACTGATCACCTTTCACCCAAGCCACTCCTGAGGTGCTCCAGAGCTTCCATTATGGGTACTGTTAAATGTGTGTGTAAGCACCAAGGATGTCACTTGAATCTCAGCTTAAAAATCACTTTAGACTGACATTTAACTAACTGTGTAAGTACATCATTGATGAACCCAGAGAGGAAGATGCCAAGAAGATAGGGAATCCTAAAATTCTCAGTCTAAGACTGGGAGGATGAGATTTACTTCCAAGTAGAAGATGAACACCAATGGGTGCTCCAAATTTTAGGTGACAATGTCAAGCTTACAAAAGAAAAGCCAGTGAGGCAAAATATGAAAAGGAGATATCCTGTATCTATGTAGAAAGAATAAAAGCAGTATATAGAATAGTGAGATAAACTGAGTAAGACAAATAAGGAAAAGTACACCAAAACAAGAAATTTAAGACTGTATTAGAAGCGAGATATTACTGGGGGAGTAATCATGAAACTGTGAATTCAGGAAGCAACTAAAAGGCCAAGACAACGGTGGAGCTCCATCTGGAAGCAGACTGGTCAAAAGTGCTAAGGATCACACTGGCATAAAGTAGACTGTGGTTGGGAAAGCAGGAAAGAGCAGAAAAGAAATAATGTAATGATGTTATTAACATCACTGGATTTCCATGCCAGCATCATACTGAAATCCTGTTATAAACTGTGTGAAATGACATTATTTCCTGATAGATTATTTTGTCCCATTTCCTCTTCTGAGTCTTTGTTATTTGATGACCAGAAAGAAGCTGAACAGTTAGATATTTGTTACTGGAAAATCTGCCACCAAGTTAGTGCAGCAGAATTGAAAAAACAAAGACTTGCCATGTTCTTTGGTAAGACAAGGCTGGCAAGCCCTGTCCATATGTGACTACCAAATACCAGAGAGTATTCATCCAAACAGGCTTTACCAAGCTTCATCTTAAAGCAATCTAACAGAGTGCCTTGGCTTGTGCCACTTACAGTTTATCCCAGCTGCCTTGCAAATAGCCCTGGGAGGCTTGGTCCATGAGGTCACAAATACCAGGCTTCTTGATTGCACTGCTGCTCCAACAGCAAACTGCATCTGCTCAGCCTAGGGAAAAGCACAATAGCCCAATTATAACACATCATTCATGTCTCCAGTGAATTAAAGCTCCCAACCACTAATGAAAATCCACAGCTGAACACAGCTACAGAGAACTCACGCCTGCTGCAAACACCCACAGAAATAAAGGGGAGCTCACTGGGCAATGACAGATTGAATTCAGAGCAAAAGGTGCACATTTCTTGTAGTATACAGCTAAACTCTGCCTGTAGCTTTGTTAGAATAGTCTGAATGCCAAAGGAAAGGAAAAGAAGTAATATAAAATTGCATAGGAATGTCCAACACTGCTGTTATAGATTACATGAAAATATAGGAATTATCTTTGTCTCTATTACACCTCAGTTATCTGATGACAGACCATGGAATAGTGAGTTTTTAATTTCTTCATCATCCCAATCATAGAACAAATACACAACACAGTAACTGACAGGGACTGTTCAATCATCTCACACTGCATCAATAGCAGCTGTCCTCCAAACAGGTTGGGAGATACAAACAATGCATCAATGCTGAGAGGGAGCATGAAGCCAGCTGAAGGAAGGAAAACATGTTTTCCCAAACAAGGTAAAAAAGAGATTCCAATTACAGCAATATCAATACTGAATAGTTTCACTGAAAATACTTGTGATGAGAGTGAATGAGACTTATGAGTGTGCAGCACATCAGAGTCTGAGGCTGTGTTCAGGATGGCTGGCTGTGTAATATTTCACAATTTTTTTATTCTTAGTATGTTCCCACAGCATGATTTTTCCAGAGAATGTGCATCTTTTGTTAACTAGATTTTTTTTGCCCAGCTTCTACATGTGATAATTTTCACTGTTTTCTTGGCTTTGAATTTCCTCAAAAAAGTTATCTACAAAAAACAGGGTATGTGAATTCTGTTGGAAATCTCATTAAACCTTTACCTTGCATTATTTTAATCAATCCTTGGCAATTTTGTATTAGTTCTGCCTGTACTGGTTATTTTTTACTTAAGCAAAGCCACAGAAAAACAATTCCCAGTTCTAATTAAGCAAATGGGAATTCAGCCATAGAAGTACTTAACCAGTGAGTAAGCCTGGAGTTCATTGTTAAACCCTCTCTGTGCTGGAGCTGGTAACAGCCCATGTGCATCAGCAGGGACACTGTTCCTGGCCAATAACTGCTGAAGGGGGTAATTTTCTGCAGATTGCATGTTCACAAAAATACAGGTCCTGACTAGAGCTGGACTTCCTCCTGACTAATATCCTGTTCTATTCTGCACCAATTACCGTTAGTACAAATCTAGTTTTCTGGGAGAATAAATTCACTAGGATAGTCAAAGATTACACCATGCCAGTCAATCTCAGGGTCAGGAAATGTTCTCATTAACCTTAAATTTACTAGAACAGACTAGATATAAAGCCATGTTCTCTGTTTCAGGACTTACTTACATTTGAAACACGAAAACAATCAGGGTAGAATATTAAGTGTTCAAGGATCAAGGATGAATTCCCTTGTCAAAACCTTTCTCAATTAAACAAATTTCATGTCTCATCTCTTCTTCTGTCTTGTGGGAAAGAGGTGAAGAGCTCCAATGCAGTATTCAAACCCAGCCCCAAAGACTTTTTGCTGCAGTTGCTGGGACATAAAACTGCGGTCACCAATACAACAATTAAATTTCATTCTCCTCAAGGATGACAGTGTTTTCATTGCAGCTTTCAGACTGTGGGAGGGCCTTTAGCCAGGTTAAAAACATGTTATTAATTCCTAATACCCCTGGCTCACTCATAAACACATACTTCCCTGTATTTTATATGGTATTTTATGCAGCCTTCAGCAAATAACCAAGGCTGGTCTTTCTCATAGCACTTTGTGTTTTCCAAAGTTGCCATTTATGCAAACAACTGACTTTTTTTTTTTTTTAACACTAGACAGCAGTGAAAATATTCTATTTGTTCACTGCCCTTTGTTTTCCTGTCTCTCTTGACAACTTCTTACCAGAGCAAACCTGGTCCCTCTGATGCTGTATTTCTACAGAGAGTCAGCTCACATTGCACAGCACCTGACAGGCAAAGGATGTGACCTGCACTCAGAACCCAGCGTTTTTTTCCTCCACCCACACATCAAACCAAAAGACACAGAATAGGTCAAATGTAATTATGGTTTGTGTGATAAGGTTTCATTCTTCAAATATTTCAGTTTGTTAGTTGTCAATTCAGACTTGACAGATAAGAAAAAAGATTTCTGATATTCAAAGCCACTGTGATACTATCTATAACAATGGAGTTGGGGATTTTCAGTGGCTGATTGTATCTGTATTCTCTGAATCACTTTTTGTAATAAATATATTTGCATGAGTAGATAGATAAAAAAGTGGATTCCTTATGACAAAGTGGTTGAGTTTTTAAAATGACTGTTTACTTGTTTTAGTAGTATTTTAAAGTTTTTGTCTTCAAAAATTCTCTCAGTCATAAAGATAGAAAAGGTAATGGGGTTTAGCTCATTTATACACAAGATCACTTCATCACTGACATCAATACACAGTTCCTAAGTGGTAAAATGTACTCTTTCAAACATTCTTCCCTGAACTTAAAGCTATATCACACATTTAAAGCAGGTACATGGTCTGCTATGGATCAGCCAAAATATGGTAACTCAGCAAGATGATTTCTGCATGACAACCCCCCCAAAAAGCAGAATAACCAAATTCCTTTCTTTCTAGTATTTCTTTTAACCAGAAAAATAAAAAAAAAAAAAAACCCTGTCTTTAAATATTCAACATAATGGAAAGTCAAAAAATAAGCTGACGAGGAGGAACCAAGTTCTAAATTATTGTCTGCTAAGAGACTTTTTTTCCACTGTAAAAGAGACCAAAACATGGGGGGAAAGCATGACTAAAATGTGATATGTAACTTCTGCCTTTCTAATTCCATTAGCTGAGTTTCCACTTCTAAAAATGGTTATAACATTTTGATCTGCACTGATACAGTTAGCACTGCAAAGTCCGAGTGAAGACAAGGCAGGGATAGCGCTTTATGCCGTGCAGCAAACTGAGGTCAGTTCATGGTGGATAATTGAAGGCTGACCCCAAACACATGCTGTGAGCCACGCCTCATACCTCTCACTCAGTGGGATTTAGCTAATTATCTTTATGACTTGTAAAAAGACAGTCTTGTTCAGTAATGGGGAGGATTTAATGGTCGGCCTAAAAGGTCTGAAACCGCCTCATCCATCCTACTTCCTCAGCACAACTCCATTCAGCTTCAGCTCTGCTGGCAACGTTTCTGACCCAGTGCAATAAATCTTACAGCTGCAACCTTAGCTTTGTCATTTCTACATTTCCTATCTCAACTGCCACTCGGTTAAAGTATTTGCAGAATAATAATTAAAAAAAAGGGCCTGTAAAGAAAAACAAAGCTCTTCCAGAGGGTTTTACTTCTGAATAGGGTTATTTAAGTACTATTTTTCTTCTGTCTAGCACAATCCTACTTCCAAATGTCAAAAATCCCTTTGGTGGAACAAGAATGGTACTGGCTGTCAGCTCTGCGGATTTTACTGTCTTGTCACATCAGAGATAATCCTATTATTTCTTCCCTGAACTTGCTTCATAAGCATGAAGAAAATGAAAAGCTATAAACCAAGAGATATAAAAATGAAATAAAACACATAACACATTATGAAGTAGAGAAACTTGCAAATATCAGCAAATTTCCAGGTGAGATATTTCCTTCTAACCTGCTCAAGTCTTTTTACACCTTATTACTTATTGGAGGATCATTAGCTTCAGCGCCTCCTCTGTGTTTGAATCAAATCTCTAATGAGATACAAGAGTGTAAGTTATTTTCCCCAAATCCTCTACAAAGTCTATGCAGAACAAAGAATTGAATTCATCCCAAATTTTAGGCAACACACTTAACATCTCTTCTCTAACCCAAATAAATCAATAACACTTTTGCTCTTTTTGGTTGCTTGGAGCCAGCTAAAAATTATCACTAAATACCCTACTAAAGGAGCAGATTTTTTCCCATTACACACTTCTAGAGCTGGCAATTTAAACTTTACAAAGGAATACAGCAAAATCCTGTCAAAAAGACTACATCCTTATCAGCAGCTATTATCTCTCTCTTTCATCCCCTTTTAGTTACTATGATTGGTTTTGTGTCCTGGAAATACTACCATTACCATTTCACAATTGAATAAATACTTCTGTCTCAATGCAGACACATATATGGATAGCTGAATCCTGGTAGATGTGTTGTTTTTGCATAGAAACATTGAAATATTTAGGTTGGAAACTAAATCTGAGATCATCAAGTCCTACCACTAACTCAGCACTGCCAAGCCCACCACTAAACTATGTTTTTAAGTGTCTCATCCATATGTTTTTTGAACACTTCCAGGCACAGTGGTTCTACCACATCCCTGGGAAGCCTGTTCCAAATCCTGAGTCCCCCTTTCACGGAAGAAATTTTTCATAATACCCAACCTAGACCTCTCCTGGCACAACTTGGGTCCACTTATTTCTCTTCTCCTATCACGTATTACTTGTGAGAAGAGGCCAACCCCCACCTCAATACAACTTCTTTTCAGGTATTTGTAGAGAGTAATAAAGTTGTCCCAACCATTACTCATCTGTGCACTCTTATTATGTTTCACATAAATGGTCCACAAATTCAAAGCATAAAAATCAAACTTCTAAAAACTTTGTACATTGCCCTTCGTGTCTATCACGTTCAAGATTATTCACCTCAGAAGACATGCGTTATGTGTTTTTCAGAGTGAATTAGAATACTTCTGCATGGCACCATGTTGTGCCACCCTTTTTTCCCCCCTTCATCTATGAAGTTTTTACTGGCAAATGGAGATTGCTGTACAAACTGCTGCCCCTTTTCAAATTGCATCAGCCACACTGAGTTAATGGACCATGTTTCAGCTGAGTAGGTGGGTGGCAAACCACACGGAGCTGTTTAGCATTCAGGGAGCCTTTTCTTTCCTTCTTGTGCAAAATTATTACTTAAGCCTCTCTAGTGATAAAGTAGCAAGTGCCACTGGAACCTGTCTAGCCTGCCTTTCTGGTACATGGGAAAAAACTTCAGGAAAGTCAGTGTAACAAAAAGATTACATCACAGCTCTCCACAGAGCTGCTAATGCAGCAGAATGGGGCAAAGAAATCAAACAAAATTTAAAATTAAATAGAAATAAGAAGGACTGCTGAGAAGGAAACCATCCCCACTGAAGGAATATGAGATGTAATGCTGTTCTGTTGACATTCTTTGTTCTCATCCATGACACTTATCAGGGAGATATTGAATTGAGTTTGTAACTAGAGGAAATGGCAGAAAGGACCACTTAATTCACCAGAACTGTATTGATTTACACCAGCTGGGTAATGGAGGAGGAAGTGGGCTCAATTTTGCTAACAATTCTAGTGAAAGGAAGCTTGACTTTCATTTCTTTCAAGACATTTCTTTCTTGGCTGAAAAGACTGTAAAATGTAAATAGGAAAGTCAGGAGGAGAAATAGAAAGCTCACTCTGGGGAAGTGGTACATCCTCTGTTGTGAAGCAGAGCTGCATTTAGCACTCAGTCTCCTGCTGCTAACAGCACCGAGGTGTTGCTGTATCTGAGAAAGCTTTAAAACACCAGCCTGGGGAGCAGTAGCAGTTCATCACAGATACCACTGGATCTATCTGTGACCTTAGCAAACAGTTAAACATCAGCCCACACCATGTTTTTCATCACCACTGCTCACCTGGTATTGAAAAAGCCCTAGGTGGTTTATATCTAGGACAGATGCATCTGTACCTCACGGCAGATGTGGTGGTGATGCTGCCAAGAGCTGCAGACACAACTCAGGAGGTCAGCTCCTTAAAATAAGGTGGAGTTCTATCTCCTATCGCCAGCAACAACCTCTGAGTAGCTTTGAAAACTGATTTGTGAGCATTTGGGGAATTTTCTGCCTTTTCTGCATCCACATGGCTTCATCTGAAGGAGATTCTCCCTCATTTAACAAAACAAGATGCCTGAACACCAGTACTGAACTCCTACCCTCACCACAGCAACAAATACTGTCTCAAGAAGCAGACTGTTCTCTAATTTACTGCATTTCAGTTTTAAAGATGATAATCAAAAAAATCTTCACAATATGAACAATCAAAAAATTTTCAGCTGAAGATTTATTCATGTCATGACTTTTCCCTGGAACAGAAATGCTTACATTCATCCATGATAATATGATATCTCAGATCTTACTACCTCCATCTGCTGTTTTGCATGTGTACTATCATTTTTGTCTTCAAAGACCAAAAGAAAAATAAAAGTGCTTTGACAAATAACATGGGTAAGTCCCAGACCTCTAATAATAATGGGTATTAACACTAGCAGAGAAATTGAAGGAGCCACATTCAACTGCTTTTGCATTTTTTGCAATTTCCAGAAGATAGTATATCAACATCAGGCAATCTCTGCACCCTGTCACAACTCCTGCCACGTCAGATACAGAGATGCTGTTTTCTTAGCTTTGGAGAACATCCCATGATGTGTGAAACAAGTAGAACATGCTGGCTCACATACATAT
The DNA here is from genome assembly GCA_013398075.1 of Notiomystis cincta. Classification (NCBI taxonomy): domain Eukaryota; kingdom Metazoa; phylum Chordata; class Aves; order Passeriformes; family Notiomystidae; genus Notiomystis; species Notiomystis cincta. The sequence continues at coordinate 5,884 of VZRX01017788.1, read as the reverse complement.
TTTATTGATGTTTTCCCATAAAGACTTGTCAGGAAATTTTCTAGGAGTGTTCAAATATTTTATCTATTGATTATGATAAAATATTAACTTACAATATTTTTTCTGCAACTATTACTGTAATTGTATAAAAATCATCTGGTTTTGATAACAAAATATGACAGGTGAGGTTCAAGCCATCTCAAAGGTTCTATTCTCACATACTTTTTTTTTGATTCTTTGAAATTAATGCCTTCATCTAAGAAATGTTTCCTTATGTCATGACATTAATACTGTTGTATAGCAGAGAGACTTGACTGTATCCATTAAACAAAAAGATATTTATAGCAGATTTCTGGTTCTGATTGTTTTTCATGCCATTAAACAGAATGCAATTCTTCGTTTCAGCTACTAGGCAACTACCAATTTTCACAACAGTCATCAAAATTATTCAGAGAGAAGAGGAAATCTAGTGAAGAGAGAGGTCAGATGGCTATTGTTTATTGAATGCCTTGCTTGCAAGTAATAAGATAAAAAGTAATTGAAAAAAACACTGAAAGTTCTTGATCATGCGTTGCATAGCATATGCTGCCATAAAATAATTCATAGGTTTTAGGAGAATCAGCAAAGTAACTGCTTGATAGTTTAAATTAAAGGAATAGGGATGAGCAGCACGTTCTCCTGGGTTAAATATGCTTCAGACTGTAAATGTAAATATGCTTGAGACTGTAAATCAAACATAATCAATAGCAAGAAACACTAGTGACAGGTTTTCAAGAGCCATAGGATATTAATGTAAAAGAAGCAGTTTGGAAAGCCCTCCAGCTTGACACTTTAGAAGGCATGGATTTTTGGATATTTTTAGATGCTGAAAATTATTAAAAACCATGTGGGTTTGGCAGGACCAGATATACAAGCAGCAGTCCATCACAGAGATTGCTAACTTCATAAAATTAATTCTGTGGCAAAATCAACAATAAGTGACATGATTCATTCTCTTCACAAATGTACCAGCTTCAGGAAACTTCAAAACCCTAAATCTTGTCTTTATTTCCATATATGGGGTGATCATCTATTTACCTTCCTACAAGATATTCCTACAAGATGTCTGGAAAATATCCTGAATGATAAAAAAACCTCTATAAGCTCTGAACATGCTGGAGAATAAAACTGTATAATGACTGTTATTTTACCATTCTGTTTCTGTGACAAGCAACCTGATGTAGCACCCAACACTTTAATACCATTTAAGATTATCTGATCATATAATCTAACTTGACTGCTACAAGCAACACATTTTTTCTCAGATTTTCTTATATTGGGACTGGAAACTCATTTGAAGAAAAACTATTGTCACTGTTAAAACAACTCATCCAATTATCAGAACTTCAGCTATGGTGAAGTAATCGATAGTCCTCAAAAATGTTACTTTAACAGACTCTGAATTATATGTAGGCCTGAAAAAACCAATCTTAACAATAAGGAATGAGATCCTTTCTCATTCTGCAGCTGAGACTGTATTCTAGTCCACTACTGGGAAAGTGAAAATATCTCATAATTTTGGGATTGATCATATTCCACAGCAATAATGAGTCTTAGAATACATTAGAATCAGGTGGTAGTCTGGTTTAATTGATCTTTATTTATTTGAGTTGGAAATTTAAACGATACCTGTATGATTTATATACAGTTGCTAACTCATTGTGGAACTGAGAATAACTTTGCCTGATGCTTCACTGGACATTTCAGTTGGTAGAAATGATCCATGGTTGTTGCTGCATAATTCTGAGAGTCCCTTCAGTCCTCTATGCCTCATTACACTACTCTTCATGGAGATGGATCACACTATGGAAGGGTTTATTTATTTCTCTCAGAAATAACCTAGAAAACTTGCTAGAGAGGTTGTCTGGCTTTTGAATTGACAAAGTTGAGTGAATTCTCCAATTAAATCCCATATTCTTGAGACTGACTGATGAAAGGTGAAGTAATAAAAGCTTGTTAACACTACTGAATATTTTAAAAAATGTCAAAGGTATGCAAGAAACACTGACCTTGTTCCCAAGATTGTCTTACTGGCTGCCTTGCTTAGTCTGAAATGAGATTTGTTTTCAATATGTGCTACAAAAAGTCATGGAATCATAGAATCATAAAATGGTTTGTGTTGGAAGGGACCTTCAAGACTATCTAGTTCTACCCCCCTGCTGTGGACAGGGACACCTTTCACTGGACCAGGTTTCTTAGAGTTCTGTACAATGTAGCCTTGAACATTTCCAGGGATGGGGAGTCCACAAACCTATTCCAGTGCTCTCACCATCCCCACAGTAAAGAGTTTCTTCCTAATATCTGATCTAAACCTAGCCTCCTTCAGCTTAAGGCCATTCACCTTTGTCCTATCACTCCATGCCCTTGTGAAAAGTCCCTCTCCATCTTTCTCGTAGGCCCACTTTAGGTACCGGAAGGTGCTCTAAGGTCTCCTCAGAGCCTTCTCTTCTCCAGGCTGAACAAACACAGCTCTCTCAGGTTGTCATCACAGGAGAGGTACTCCCCTCCCTCTGATCAGTTCACTGGCTCTTCTCTGGACTTATTCCAAGAGATCAATATCCTTCTTGTGTAGGAAGTCGTAAAACTTCTTTTTACTGATTCCTGGTGGGAAAAAAAATTCATCTCTACTGAAAAAAGGAAAAAGTCTGAGGTGGATAGCAGTGAATCCAAGTATGTTCACCTTTATACCTCTGTCTTCTCTTTTTTCATATTAGTATGAAGTGGCAAAGCATAACTATAATGTTGTGTAGATTGGTTCTCCAGTGTCCCTCAAAGAAGGAAACTGGTCCAAAACTTTTTCCACGGCTTTGACAACAACGTAACATTTACTGCTAATAATTCTCTTTGTGTTCAACCCAAGATGGTAATCAAAAGATGGCATGATCCTTTACCTGGCAGATGCTTTTACCTTGGTAAAAGAAGCCCAAGTGTTTCTCTAATTATTTTCATGAAATCTTCCTGATGAATGTCACCAGACTCTATGACTCCTGAGAGATGGGATGGGAACCTTAGAGAACTGGGATTTAATACTCACTTGTTTTGTGTATAAATGTGAACAAAACTCATGAAACTTGGGTCTCCAAAAGCAATGACTGGTTTTCTCTATGTTTTGACTATTTTCTGGCTTCCTTTGAAACCCTATCAAAACCTAAAGCTATAAAGCCAGACATTCTGTTCTTGGTGGGTGCTGTTAACCACCTTATATTCATAGTCATAATTTTAAAGTACAATCAATTCCTGTGCTAAAATATTTCAAAAAAAGCCAAAAAGCCAAAACATCATGCTCAGTGCTTGGACTTGAATCTACTTTAAAACACTTTTGGTTTTCCTTCTGGCTCTGTTTATTTCTGTTGCTCTGACAGAAAAAAATATTTTCCCTCTATGCTGCAAAAATAGATATACTTGCTTGCACCTTGCATTTGCCTAATGGTGTTCTAGTCTTCCTCCGTCCCTTTCCAAGATCTTTTCTTCCTGTGGAAAAAGAGAATAGTTTGGCTAAAATGTATTCTGCAAACTAGCTTGTAGTTCCAAGTAGCCACATACACATCTCATCTATGCCTTAATAAATTCCACAGCAATTACAATTTCTATACCTGAGAAAGAATCAGAGTTTCTGACTTTGTCTCAGAAGATTTTTGAAGTCTCTGCACTGTGCCAAAAAATGTTTTCATTGTCAGTGATGAAAGCAAGAATGATGTATACTGAGCATGTATTAGAAGAATGCAGCATGTTTTCATTACAGAAACCTGCCAAGTGTCCCTTCTGAAGGATATGATCAAGCTGATGAACTCTTCTGAATTATTTTAAGTCCTATATATGTGTATTATTTATCTTTTACATATTTTACATATATGTGTATTAAGCTACAATAATGTATATTATTTTAAGCTACAAATGATTTGTAGGAATGGGCATCTCAAATGAATAACACAGAAAAACTACAGTGGACATAGCTGATGAGTCAAAATTTCTCATTATCTGCAACACTGCATTTATTATATAATCTATAATATATATGATATGCCTGGATAATACCATGTTTATAAAACATCTTATTTGAAAAGAGAACTGTTTACAGAGGTGTTGCAACTGAGGATTACTTTCAAGTCATGTATAAACTTTCTAGTGCTTCTTCCAGATTATTCCCTGTTGTAGTCCTTTCCTTTCTTCCCAAATTTCCTAGAGATCACTGCTTTTTCCCTCCTAACAGTTTGGTAGTAATTCGTTAACAGCACAAGCACTTGTTAAGGCCAGGGGTCACTAAGATACATCCCATCAAAGAGATGTGCCCTACCTTTGATTACTAATCTTTGTTAAGATTATGAGTATTTCAATTACACTGTTAATCTTGCTTATTTGCCTCTTTGTTTCCAAAGCATGTTTTAGTCTTGCTGAAATTCTGTTCTTCTACCTCTTGGTTAATATTCTGTTTGAAAAAGCTGAAAATGTATCTTCAGACAGAAATCCCAGTCTCCACTGTTGCCTGATTTGTTTCTATTTCATCTGCTGTGCATTGCACAGTATTTGGATTTGGTTTTGCTTCGTGTTTTTATTTGATGTCATTCCCAGTGCACAACTCTCCTTGGCAGCAATAGACTGTCCATCATGTGAAACAGACAACCAGAGAACTTGTCTGTGTTTTCTGATCCAACAGATGAGTCAATGCTGCCTCTTCACTCCTATCTGTGTTGCCATTCCATCAGTCACTTTACTATCTATGCCATTTTCATGTTATTTTGTGAGTACACAAAACAGGACATTTTGTGCTCATGTTCCCATGTGGTGTTAAGCTGTTTAAATTTAGTGGCAGGTTCTCTGACTCAGTGCTTCATTAGGATGGATGGGATATGCTGTCCTTGTTGTGTATGCCTTCAGCTTCCTGATGCCAGCTACAACCCACAGCAACATATTTCTTTTCTCATTGTAAAAATGCTGCCAGTAAAAATCCCAGAACTGTGAATTTTCTTTAGGTGAGGGTGTTCCTCCATCTACATTGACCACCTCCACAATCATGATGAGATCAGAGACTTTTACAGCCAGATGTTCTCATTCAAAGATTTCCAGAGGAATAGGAAGGTCTGTCCTTCAATATACTGTGTGACTTTTATCCTGGGTAAATTTAGTGGAACTTCTTCAGTCACTCGTGATAAGCCCTGCTTTCTTTCATATTGTATGTTAACTGTCTTCCAAGCAGGGTGACACACCTGTCCAATGTTGCACTGCTGTCATTCTCAGTGTTAAATTCTACAGGTGCATTGTGATCTCTTTGCAAACCTTAAAGTTTCTCTCCAGTTTGAAGGAATTGTTCTCGTGAGTGAGCCTAGGGGCAGTTTGTGGAGTTTTAACTTTTGTTTGATCTCTGGTTTTCCTCCTTGAAGCACATATTCTATTTAAATTTTGACCAAGCTTACCATGACATTTCCCCCTCTTCTCTCACACCAAGATTTTAGTTACACTACTAAACTGGTAACAAACCCAAAAGTTACTAAGTAAGAGGCTTTGTTGAAGATATGTTCTGCACTTGATGGTACTCCTCCATTTCATCCCTTATGAACTTCAAGGCACAATGTTTATTCTCTTCCCCTGTTTCTTCTACTAACAGCTTCAAGATGTTTTGTACACCCTTTATTAGCTATATTTTCTCCAATCTAAAATCAGCTTTTATCGTTTTTGTGGGTTAATATTATGGCTAACTGCATTATCTATCAGCAAACAAATTGTTCTTTGATATAAAAACAAACCATAAAAAGCAGCATCCTTCTTCAGTGCCAAGAGAACCTTGGGATCTGGCAAGCTTGTTAGAAATGCTTTCCTCATACTGGTTAGTGAAGAAAGCAAGATTCCTTCCTTCCTTTCCTTTCCTTTC